>JAQZBX010044661.1:0-21272 GCA_029593785.1 Cabassous unicinctus
GGAGGGGAGGAGAAGAGGGGAGGGGGGAGGAGAAGAGGGGAGGGGGAGGGGAGGAGGGGAGGAGGGGATCTCCTCCCCAGCGCCATCCCTCCTCCGCCCCCCAGCACACAAGGCTGGCCTCTCCTTGCCCTCCTCTGTGGCCCAGGCCGTGGCTGAGCACGCCCTCCACCCCTCCCCATGGGGCAGGGGCCACAGTGAGCCTCACCCAGCCGGTCACCTCTGGATCCAGCCCCTGGGGCTCCACGGTCCTCTGGGATCGCATCCTCGGACCACAAAGCAGCTAATGCCAGCCAGGACACAGGGCAACCACGGCCGCCGAGGGCCAGGGCCCGGCACCGAGCTGAGCACCTGCCCTGCCGCCGCCTGCCTGGTCCTCAGACGGGCCACAGGAGAAAGGGGGTCAACGGAGACACACGCCCTCGAGGACCCCAGGCCCATGTTTCCCAAGCGCTCACTCAGCGTCTGCGCTGGGCTCCGTCAACAGGCCCAGTCCCTGAGGGAGGGCACAGAACCCCGAGGCTGAAATTCCAACAGCAATGGTTGCCTTGGTGGGCCCGGTCCCCACGGTCCCCATGCCAAACACTCAGCAAACTGTCCCCTTTAACTCCTGACCCCACCAGACAGGAAAGTGCAGTGAAGGCCTCCAGGTCTCAGAGCTGTGGAGGCCGCGGGCGCGGGCACAGGCATGGGCTTGCCCTTCTCATCCCCAAGGCCACGGCCTTGCCGACCCCCAACCCCACCCCTCCCCCACCGGAAGCCAGGATCCCCCGACCACCCCCGCCCTGAATAACCGCCACTAGCATCTCAGTGGCAGGCCCTGCCCCACTAACTGCTGTCTCCTCTACCCACATCCACTGTGCTCCCGTTTTACAGAAGGGGAAACTAAGGCCAAGAGGGCATATAGTCAAGCTGGAGAGCCCAGGATTCAAACCTGCCACCCCCGCCCACCCTCACCTGCCCGGGCCTCCTCCACCCTGCTCCACACGCTGGCTGGGGGGGACTCACAAGCCCCCATCAGCAGAACAACCTGCTCACACTTCCCTCACGCCCCAGCCAAGCCTGCAATGCCGCTGCCTGCTCCCTGACAAACCGTCAGACCCTCAGGGCAGAGGTTGGCAGGACTTCTGCTTCGAGGAGGGGCGACTCCCACCAGCCCCTGGCCTCCCAGGGGCCACCCTGGGCCATCGCACAGAGCCCCATGATCTATTCATGCATGGCCTCCCCCAGCGGAGGAACTGGCGCTGGGGTGGGGGTGGGGGCTTAAAATCCCTTTTCCAGCAGGAGAAACACGGGCAGCTTCAATGATGAACACCTGCTCAGCCACAGGAGCCACAGGGGAGGGGCAGCCACGTCAGAGCCGCCCCTGTGCCCCAGGGAGACCCTAGTGCACGATTCCCTGCAGGCGCTGGGCGGAGACCGGGACCAACGCCCCAGGGCTGCCCTCTGGGCTGGAGGGCCCAGGAGCGCTGGGTCTCAGGCAATTTAGAGGCTCAGGCCCTGTCAGCATCACCTGGGGTTGCTCATGCTGAGGCCGCAGCCCAGACCAGTAAGGTCCCAGCACCTGGGTGGGCCCCGGAGTCCGTGTTTCTTCAGGTCGCAGGTTATTCCGACAGGCAGCCACACTTGAGGAGCACTGCCTTAGACCAGGGAGGGGCCGGCAAGCCTCGTCAGTCAGGACCAGGTGGTAGACAGCTTAGGCTCTGCAGGCTGCATGGTCCCTGTGGGAACTAGTCAACGCTGCCCGTGTGGGAGGACAGCAGCTGCAGCCAATAGGGGACAGATGGATGTGGCTGGGTGCCAATAAAACTTTATTTACAAAACACAGGTGGTAAGCCAGCTCTGCCCACAGGCGGCCTCTGGGCCACCTCTGCACTAGCCCAGGGCCATCAAGCACAAATCCCTGTTAGGTGAAACTCTCAGAACAGAAACTATGACGGAACTATTATAGCAGTATTTTATGTTTATGGCAAGGATAAAAACAATCAGAGATAAATAAACACTTTAGTGGTAGAAAAAACAAAAATAAACAGAAATCCCCACAAATCCCAAGGTCCCGGTAAGTGCAGAGCCTGAGCCCGTGGGGCTGGGGCCTGCCAAGCTCTCAGGTAAGGCGGAAGCCGCCAGTTCCTGATCACACTTTGAGCAGTGAGGCTTTGGGGCTCCTAGTTTCACAAAGCCCACACAAAAACATGCTGCTGGCAGCAGATGAGGTCCATGGAAGCCTCTACCCTAGCCCGAGGGATCTGGGAGAAGTGGAATCGCACAGAAAGAACGAGAAGCCCACCAGAGCTCACGAGGGGGGTCACGCCAGGGGCCAGCCCAGTAGCGGGCCGCGTTTCCAGGGCCCCATTACAGCACAGCTCTGCGGAAAATCTGATCTGTGGCCAGCCAGGGACATCGGTTCAGATCCCAAAGGCACCTCTGCTTCTGGGGCGTGAGGACAGGATCCCGTCGGCTGTGTAGACAGCGACGAGCAGCCCATAACCCCTAGCCTGCGCTGTGACCAAAGCCCCAGGCCGAGAGCCGTGTGGAAGGCAGGATCAGCCACGCAGACACTTTCTAGGCGGACCCTGGGAGCCAGGCCCTCCTCTCCTATGTCCCTCCTGCTGGTGGAATCCTCCCAACAACCCTGACATCATCTGTTTTACAGATGAAACTAAAGGCTCAGAGAGGCCGTGTAACTTGCCCAAGGCCACACAGCATTTCCAGTCCCTACCCCCATTGCTGCCAAGCCACGTCACCCCCTTGTTCATTCCCTCCATGAGCATGTTCTGAGCCCCCAAGAGGGACGGCAAACCCCAGAAAGAGGCTGTATCAACCACATGGAGCTTGCGCTTATGTTGGCAACAAGAAATGCCGCCAGGGCAGACGGAGGCTCCTGTGATCACAAGTTTTAAAGGGCACTAGCGTAAGGCTAGTATGGCAGTGACTCACCCTACCCTCAGGGATGAGGGAGGAGGCTCCAGCAGGACAGGCAGCCTCAGCGCCGCATCCACAAAGGCTCTTGGTAGAGCAGGACAGGTGAGGGCATTTCCGGGGAGGGGACCCACGTGGGCAAAGGCTGGGCAAGGTGAAACGCCCACTGTGCTGACCGAAAGGTGTCCGGGGACGCGGCTGGAGGGGCTTCATACCCGGGCTCCGAAGTGCGGGCGCCTGCCTGTCCTAGAGGCACTGGGGAGCCACTGGAGGCTCTTCCCTGAAGGTTGGAGGGTAAGCAGGGAGTGAGCCAATCCTGCCTGTGTTTAAGGATAATCTGGAGACGGGTCAAGGGAAGGATGGAGGGCAATTTCGGGAGCGAGGGCGGAGGGTAAAGTGAGAAGGTGGTACCATCCGTTCAGCTAGGATTGGGTGAGCTCTAATTCCCATACTCTGAGGCCTCAGAGGGTGTTACGGGAACTTCCAGATAGCCAGCAACACTGAAGCACAAGCTCATTCATTTGTGCAACAAACATTTTACTGAGCACCTACTATGTGCCAGGTGCCCCCAGCAAGTGAGGCCCAAAGGGTCTGCCCTTGTGACACCCTCAATCTCTTGGCAGTGGGGGGAAAGGGGTCCCAGGAGGCTGGGGAGGACCCTGGGAGCCTGAGGTTGTGGTGAGAAGTGGGCTCAGGGGTCATTGCTGAGGCAGAACAGTTTCCTGCTGCTCTGTGGCTGGGGCTGGCAGCCCCTCCCCAGCACCTGCCTGTGCCCCCAGGGAAAACGCCGCCAGAGGCTGCCGCCTTAGCCGAGGAGGGGCGTCTCTGTGTAAGACACACAGAGGCGTGCTGGAGCCGGCTCGTGAGAGCAGACTTAAACTTTCAGGAATCCTGCCAGGCAGTCGCTGAACATGGCCATGACTTAAACCTCAAATCTGTAACTTCACAGTTCAGGAAACCATAATAAAAAACAAAGGCACTGAGTACGCACAGCTCATCACACCCTCGGGCTTCACCCTCTGCTCTCGAGGTCACGTCTGCGGGGGTGTATGTGAAAACAGGCTGTGCGTGTCCCTTCCCAATTGCACACTCGGTGGTGTCACGTTGGCAGCACTCCGGAAACCGGTGGAGGCTACGAATCGGGGCTTCCCTTCCCCAGGGAACTGGCTGTTCAGCACGTAGGATGACGCTGCACGCGGCTGGGTGTCAGCAGGACACACGCGGCACTTGGCACGCACACCTGTGGATGTGTGTTCTGCCTATACCGGCGTGAGGCGCTGTTTTAAATCACACAGCAGATCCTGCCTCTCCTGTGGGAATAAAACTGGTGTCCCCTCCCCCTGGCCGCTGCCACCCACCTGCCACCTCTCCGGGCCCCCCCCCTTGCCCTCGCTGTGCCCTCCGCCTGGGTGCACACCCCCACCCTGCCAGGCTGGTTCCTGCTCGTCGTCCACGTCAGCGCCAAGCGGCACCTCCCTCGGCATCGGCTCCCAGGAGCGGCCCCCGGGAAGCCCCTCGGCTCCGGCCTCCTTGGTTTTGGAGCCTGTGAGAGCCCCTCACACCGTCACGCTGATTCACTGGGGCCTCCTGTCTCCCGCACGTGGGTGACACTCTGGGGGCCTCGCCTGCCTTGCTCACTGTGGCATCGCCTACGACTGTGAAGACACGACAGAGCGGCCCCCACGGGCGCTGCTGGTGTGGGAGCCCACCGGACCCTCCCTCCCGCCACCCCCCGGAGCAGGCTGGCGCTCCCGGCTCCTTGGCAGCCCAGCTTGATGTGCCCTCACGAGCGCTGCCAGGCCCCTCACCACCCGCAGCCTGACTGATCCGCCGCCGCGGGAGGCCTGCACCGCGGCTCTCATTTCCCAGCTCCTTCCATCCCTTTGATGCGGGCTGCCTGGGACGGGCTGGCGGGGAGCCAGGACCCCAGGCCACCCGCATCAAGGCCTGAGGGAAGGCCACGCTGGTCTTCTCCCCAAACGGCAGTCCAGCTCGCTCTACCCCATGGGTACAGCCTCTCCTACCAGCTGCCGTCCCGAAAGCAGGGTCCCCAGCCCATTTCAACTCCTTCAGGATGAGGCAGGTGGGGAATCGGGGACATCCTCATCTGGGCCCTAAATCTGGACCCCGGACCACCCATGCCAGCTCGCCCCCAGCTGAGTGGAAAGGGAGCCACCCCCCCAAACACCCCCCGCTGGGAGGCCCAGCCCGTGCCCCTCCTGCCCAGCTGCTCACGCTCACGCTCACGCGGCCTGGCCTGCAGGCTTCCCTGGCCGACTTCACCAGAGTGAGCTCTCCAGTGACTTCCTCGGCTGCCAGGGAAAACCCAGCCCTGGAAACCAGCACCTGTGTCATGGCGGCCCTGCAGCCTCTGCACCGGCACTTGGCCGGCCCAGCCCTGGGAACGTCCTTCCCGGTCACGCTGCCCGAGGCGCAGGGGCCTCTGGAGAGCCCAGCCAGCCGGGACAAGGCCACCTGACCCTCGGCAAAGAGGCGGGGGCTGGGATCAGAGCGGTGGGAAGGGGGAGGAGGAAGAGTGGGAGAAGAGACCTAGAGAGAGATGGGGGAGGGTGTGGGAGGGGGAGAGACGGGGAGCCAGAGACACACACACGGAGGAAGAGACAGAGAGAGAGAAATGCAGAGGCAGAGGGATGGAGCAAGAGGACCAGAAACACGGAGCTACAGAAGAGCACAGGAAGATGGAGGGAGAGAGACAGACACACACACAGACGCAGAGCCAGCTACAGAGATGTACAGACAGACACAGGAGACAGAAAGGGAGAGATGAGAGACGCGAGGTGGAGGGCGCGGCCAGGACAGAGAGCAGGAGCCCACCCAGTGCAGATGCTGGGCCGGGAACAGCGTGGCCAGGGGGACGTGGACGCCCCCCACAGCCTGGGCCCTAGGCCTGGGGCCAGCCGGGAGCTACAGAAGGGCTTCCGGCCCCAGGGTCCTGTCTCCCCAGGAAGAAAGGGCACAGACCCCGGCCAGCCCCCGGCACCCCGGACTCCCCTCTCTCGGCCACGTGGGCTATGGGGGACGGACCAGCTCCAGAGCACTGTCGGGGACACACACGGGGAGTCACCAGGCCTCGGGGCCCCGCTGCCCAGCCAGGCCGGCTCAGCCTCCTCGGCCTCCCCGACGACCTGCACAGCTCAGCCGTCCACTGACCACAGCGTTCCTGGGCCCTGGCCCTGCAAGGAACTGGAGTAACACAGCCCTGCGGTCTATGTGTCATCCACGGTGCCCGCCACCCAGCGCTCCAAGGCCGTCCGCCCGCCTGTGATTCACTGGGGGCAGGAAGCCAGGACAGGATGCTCAGACCCACGCGGCCTGGTTCTCCAGAGCCGGGTTCAAGGGCCTGGAGGGAGGGGGGGGTCTCAATCTCGTGCTGCCAAAGCCCAGACCTGCAGGGTCCCATGACGGTGGGTGTGAGGGAGCTGGCATCCGTGAACCCTGTCCTGGGCCCATGTCTCCCTGTCAGAAGAAACAGAAGCCTCTGGTGGGGCCCAGAAGGGAGGCGGCAATCCCGAATCCCTGGATGGCCAAGGCCCCCTCCCCTCCCTCCGGCCATAGCCGGGCCTCAGCAGTGGATCCCAGGGCAGGCCGGGCCCTCTCGCGGGGTAGCCCCGGGCCCAGGGACCTCCAAATGACCAAGCCTTTTCAGCTAGTATTTTTAAACTCCGCCTTCATCCATGCATGCTTTCAAAATCCAGCCACCGAAATGAGAAACCAAACCACTTTGGTTCAGGGCAGACGGCAAGGCCGTGGCTGCTGGGCGGGTAAGGATGGTCACCAAGGCCCAGGACCTGGCCCGAGGGGCCTGGATGGGGTGGGGCGGGGCTCCATCAGCCGGACAGTGGCGGCATCTGGGGGCACACGCTGCAGGGAAGCATCGGGCAGGTGGCACCCATTCGAAAGCGGCGCTTGGCAGCTCGGCAAGTACTGCACCTGGTGCAGGACGGCCAGGTCTGCCTTCCAAAGCCCCTGCAGCGTCCCCTCGGGTCACGACTGCTAGCTGGGGATTGGGCCTTCTCCTGGGGAGGCCCACTGCCCACGACAGCATGCAGCAGGGGTGAGCGGCCTGGGCCTCTCGGGTCAACTGTGGACACCTGGAAGGCCATTTACCGCCCCTGAATCCACCGTGGGGTGAGGCGAGGCTGCCAGTGAGCCTGCCTTGACTCAACGTACCCCTCTGCTATCCTGCTCCCCTCCTCAGGGGCTGATCCCCAGGACCTTCCCAATAAACATCTTGTTGGCAGTGTGGCCAGGGACATCAGCTCCATTCAGAAGCTGGTTAGAAATGCAGATTCTCAGACTCCCGACCTCCTGAGGGGGGGTGGCCCAGCAACCCGTGTTTGCACAAACCTTCTGGGGGATTCTGAAGCCCACCCATGCTTGAGACTACACCCGCTGCCCGACCCATCTCAGAACCACGAATTGGGGCACTCAGCCCAGGACACATCCCTCTATCCTCCAGAGCTGGGAGTGGGACGCTGGGGGAGCGCAGCCGAGGCCGCGGGGCCGCAGCTAGCAGCAAGAGGACGGCAGTGTGTGGGGGCGCAAGGTGGCCTCAACGCCAGGAATCACTTCTCACCATCAGCAGGGTGGGTCTCCCTTACTGCCCAGGTGCCGGGACTCGAGCCTGGAGCCCGCCACAGCCCCCTTCCCCTCACTGCCCATCTCACACCCACCCAAGGCAGGGGCGGGAAAGGCGGGCGACTCGGAGAACATCAGAGGCATCCCCCCACCCTGAGCTCTGGACTAGTAGCCAACGAACTCAGGAGACTAGTGACGGGCGTCATGGAACCTGGAGGACAGTCGAAGACAGGGCGAGGTGGAAGCGGGCAGCCCGCTCCCCACGCTCGGCAGCCCCACCTGCTTCCGCCTCGGTGGCTCTTCACCACGACAGTCTGTGGCTTTGAGATAGGCCAAGCTCGGCCGATCTCGTCACTCTAATTTCCTGCCGGATTGTGGTCCATATGCCTCCCAACGTAATGGTTCGTTGCCCAGGCATGCAGCAGGCACTCAATAAATGCCCGTGTTATGAACACACACGTCCCACACATCAGCCACCTCTCTGGAGGGCTGAGGTGGCAGGGCCCATGCGCGCGGCCTCTGTCCTGTCCACAGGCTCGGGGCCGCTTGAGGCCGGGCCTTAGCAATGGCCATGGGAGCCGGGCCAGGACCACAGGCACCACAGCCTCGCTGCGGCCACCCCTTGGCTGCGGCCGCTGGCCACCCAGGAGCGGGGTGGGGAGGGGCACATGGCTGGGGTCACTGAGCCTGCAAGGGCAATGGGGAGAGGGGGAGCTGCAGGCGGGGAGAGAGAAACAGCCCCGGGAGCAGCTGGTCTCCTCAGAGCCAGAGACGTGCATGGAATGGGGAGGGGAGAGGCCAAGTGACGCCGGCGCCAGGTCTCCCGGAGCGGGACAGGGAGGGCTGGGACTGAGGGCCGGCCTCACGAGGCTAGGCAGAGGCAGGGGCGCGGGTGGGGGAGGGAGCCCAGCCTGGCTCTGGCCGCCCGCGCCGCCCCATAGCCTGACCCCCAGGACCTCACCTGCTGCCCCCTTCCAGGGGTGTCGCCCCCCTGTACCCCCAGCCTGGGGTCCACACACACCCAGAAGCGGAGCCTTGTGGCAAGGCCTGTCAGCCGGCCACCCTGATCCAGCAGAGCCCGGCACCAAACAAACTCAGAAAGCTCCACAGACCGCCCCGGCCCAGAGGCCAGCTGCCGAAAGGCTGTGGGGGCAGCGTGGTGCCGAGAAAGGGACCCTGGTGGCCCCCGGCTGCACGTGTGGGGCCCGCATCTTGAAGCTGTCCCGCCACAGCAGGTGCCTCGGCGAGCTCCGGAACCCCCACAGGCCCCGTTTCCTCTTCTGTAAAATGGGGTAACAGCAGTCCCTCTCCCACAAAGCCGCTGGCAGGTGACACGGGTGAACTTGTGTTGAGACCCCAGTGAAGGGCCCCTGCTACTGTTACTGCTGTCGTCGTCGTTAGTGTTGGTTCCACCCCCTCCCCCCACGGAGGCCAGCAGCCGTGCTGTCCCCTCACGCCGTAGGACCAGACACCCCGGAATTCCGCCCGACAGGGCCCCAATGTCTCACGGGACTCCCCCCGGCCCCCAGCCCCCACGAGGTGCCCGGCAAATAGAGCCTGAGACAACCTAGGCCTCCCAAGCCTAGAGGACAGGAACAACACCCACAAGGAATAAACACCCCGGATGACTCGACCTCCATCCACCTGAGATGTGCAGGGAGGACGGTACATGCCAGCAGCCGACGCCCCACCCCCAAGGCCGCCAAGGCCGGGAATGTCCTGGTTGTGTATCTTCCTGTGGCTCATCTCCTGGGCTGGAGGGGAAGGGCTGGGTTCCGTTCTCCCAGAAGCCCACATGAAAGGTCGGGGGGAGAAGAGTGGACGAATGACCCAGGGCAGGCTGGGAGTGGAGGCTGGGGGCCTGGGTGTCTGTCAGAGACAAGGACAGGACACCCACTGGGCCTCACACAGAGCGCGCCCGCCCCCCAGCCTACGGTCAGTCTCAAGGGCCACGGCTTACCCTCAGTTCCCATTTTCTCCTGGAGTTTCTGGCTGCACAGAGAAGGGGGCAGCCCTCAACTCCTGCGTCTCGGATGGAGAAGCTGCATTTCTCTTTGCTCACAAGACCAGCCGTCCTGGAGCCACACACTGCCCAGGCTCCATCCAGCCACCCACCGAGCAGGCTGCCCAGGCCCACTCCGTGTCGGGCCGCAGGCAACCCCACCCTCCTCAGCGGGAGATTTATCGGCAAGGTCACAGGCTTCATAAAAACAGAAAAAGATAAAGAAGCCCAGGCGCTCCAGACGCTGCATCTCAAAGCCAGACGGGTTGCAGGGCCTGCTCCTGCAGTTTATGATGCTGTCACGGGGCTGGGAGAAGAGTTACGGCCCCAAGTCAAGGCTTAGGCCTGAGCCATTTAGTCCACACTTGCGGAAAGGGCTGGCAGGCGGTGGGGAGGGCGGGGGCTCCGTCTCACACGGACATCGTTTCAGGATTCACATGGAAAGGTCGGTTCCCAGCAGGGCCCTGGCCAAGCCAACCCCCCCTGAGCTGCCCAAGCTGGTCAGAGAGGGGACAGTCCCTAAGACACGTCCCGACTATTTCCTCCATCTCTCTCCGAGAGGCAGAGCCCAGGAGGCCGCTCTCCATCCGGGGAGCGCAACCAGACACCTGCTGGAAAAGAAGGCAAACCCGCCAGCGCAGGCCCACGCACGCTCCCACCCAGAGCACTGAAAGTGGGAGCTGAGAACAGATTCCCAACGTCACTCACATAGGAGCTGTTTGGCCTATAGAGCAAGTTTGGTTTTGATTTCTTTTTAAATGTGGTCTGAGATTTTAAAACTCTGCCAATTTTCACATAAATCTAGATTTCTAGCTTATGAAAAAACTCAGGAGATCTGGCAACACAGGGCCACTTGGCAAGAATCAGCTGGAGCTGAGACTGGACAGTAGTTCTCTACTTTGCTACAGGCCTCACTACTCCCTACTGCCTGCTCACCAGTGACACACGAAGGACTTGCCGCTTATCGTTGCATTTGCTCAGTTGTTTTCTGTCAGGTAAGGAAACATCTGCTTACTCATCAGAAGAGTGAAAGTCTGCCTCCATTTCTTCATACATTTAAAGCCCCAGTAGGTACTGGGGCCCCGGTAGCAAGGCCTCCGGGCTTCCTGCTGCTCCCGAGGGCACCACGCTCTCTCACGCCCCAGTGCCTCTGCACGTGCTGTCTCCCTGCCCGGGGCACGCTCACCTCCAGCCCTGTCCACCCGAGGGGCTCCTCCTCCACCTTATCTTCGGGGCACCTTAACTCTGTGGGGAATTCAGGGACCCTCCCCCCTCCACGCCATCCCCACTGGGGGCCTGCAGCCCCTCTGGCAGGCCTTTGGTGTGCTGTGTGGGAATGGCCTGCTTGCACCTGGCTATACAACTAGCATAGGGGCCCTGTGCCCAGCACACAGCTGCCACACGATAAATGGCAAACGGGTGGAGGAGTCAACAAGCCGAGCATTAAAAAGCACAAAGCGGAAGGCAGGGTGGCCTGACCAGGGACCTGGGGCACTGACCCTCCTCGCTCCCAGCAGTCATCTGGGGGTACCCACTCCATAGATGACCCCCACACAGTCTTCCCCGCCTCCCTCTGGGCAAACACAGCTCTCAGCACAAGGTGAGAGAGAGACGGTCCCTTCTCTCCCCATCTGACTCTGAACCCTCTCCCCTCCAGAGCCCCCAGCAAGGACCTCTCGAGCCCACCCTCAGTGGCCCCAAAGAGGAAGTGGGAGGGGTCTGCAGACACTAGCAGTCAACTGGCGTACAGTAGGTAACAAAGGTCGGGAGACATTCTTAAATACAAAGGCCTTTAGCGCCTTCTCTATTTTACCAGAGTCCCCACTACTCCCTACTGCCTCTCACCTCAGCATACTTATGGCCCCTCCTGGTGTCGCGCTTTTGCCTCAGTCTAGAAAATCCCTGAATTCACTGCCATTTCTAAAACGCCACAGCAAGGTCTAAGGAAATAAACAGCTTCAGTCTGCTAAGCCTCAGTTTTTCACGTCTGTTAGACGGGAGAACAGGCTGGCTGACTGGGGCTGCACAGACCTGGATGGGAAAGCCCTGTCCACAAACCCAATGCAGCCACCCCTCCAGGAGCCACACAACGAGGCTGAACGCTCAGTGCCACAGTCATTCTGACCTGACGTTCGGAATGCAGCGACGGACTGTTTCTCCTCCCTGTCAACAGACTTGCCTCCCTGCTTATTCTACTTTCCCACTCTCCCCTGGGCTCCCCCAGTCTGCAGAGACCTTCCCGGGGCAGGAAGTGCCTCAGCCTGCTCCGACCCAGGATCTCGCAGCAGCTCCCAACCCCTTCTGCAGCGTCCAGCCAGAACCCCACCTCCCATGGCCCCAGCCCACCTCCTCCCATGAAGCCTCAGCGTCTGCTCCGAGCCAGTGCTCGGCAGCCCACAGGCGAAACCCTCTCTGCCTCCCAGACTCCAAGTGCTCTGGAACCCCTTTTTCATACTGCATGCACTTCCCCATATCATCTTCTCATACTGAATACCTCTTTTAAACCAGCTCCTTTCTCTGACTCAAGGGTCAGCAAACTTTTGCTGGAAAGGGCCAGAGAGTAACTATTATAGGCTTTGCAGTCTCGGTTGCAAATTACTCAACTCCACCTACTCAACTCCACCACTGTAACATGAAAGCAAACAAAGGCAATATGTAAACAAACATGCGTGGCTGCGTGCCAATAAAACTTTATTCACCAAAACAGGTGGTGGGCCAGAGACAGCCTGCGCAAGCCATCGAGCCATCGTTGTTTGCAGACCCCTGCTCCAACCATTCTCTCTTTCCAGCCTCTTCTTCCCTAAAATCTGGAGGCCCAGAACAATCTCCTCCAGTCTTACTGTAAGCAACAAGGCTGAAAAACTGCAGGCTGAAGTGCTACTTTTTTCCCAAGTATGTATTACAGTAAACACAACAAAACTATTAAAATAAACATGTTTGTGGATCGCCATATATCACCATGGGAACCCAGCCCTACCTTTGGGAACATGGCCCTTTGACAATGGGGACTGTAGGTCTCCAGGCCAGGGATTTCCAGAATTTTCCAGGTTGAGAAGTCATTTCTCCCCAGCTCTCTTTGCTACTAGGATTGACTTGCAAAGGCCAGGCAGGGTGAACACCCCCCAGAGAGTATCTCCAGGGCAGCCACCACTAAGGGAAGCCCAAATGGAGGGAGCTGGGGTCTGGGCTACACGGCGAGCAGTGGGGAGCCAGCCACCGAGCATGCTGCGAGCCGGCCACCGAGCATGCCAGGAACTGGCTATAGAGCATGCTGGGAGCCGGCCGCCGAGCATGCTGGGAGCTGGCTGCCAAGCATGCTGGGAACTGGCTGCGGAGCATGCTGGGCATTGGCCCCCAAGCATGCTGGGAGCTGGCCGCCGAGCATGTTGGGAGCCGGCCGCCGAGCATGTTGGGAGCCAGCTGCTGAGCACACTGGGAGCTGGCCCCCGAGCATGCTGGGAGCCGGGTGGTGCAGAGCCACCCCCACCCCCGCGTCTTACCTGGCTCTTGCCGCGGCGCCGGTAGCTCCGCCTCACCAGGCTCTTATAGTTGTCATTCTTCTTGGTCAGGTAGTAATAGAGAACACACTCAGCCACCGTCTGCCAGACAGGAAAGAACACTGAGCGCCGCGCAGTGTGGGCAAGCGAGGCAGGGAGTCTGAGCCCACCGCCGGCTGCAAATCCTGGCCCTTCCACCTGCTGGCCAAGTGACCTTCAGGAGAGCCGAACCACCCCGTGACTCAGTTCCCTCATGAGTAAAAGGGGAATACTAATAGTACGTGCTCCACAACCCCGAGAGTCGTTTCGAGGGCCAAATACGGGAACACGCAGGTACTCAGGCACCTCCGTAAAGCACTGACAACTGTGCCCCGCAAAGAAACCCCTTCAGAAGCGCTGCCTGTTGCTGCTGCTGGGACTGGTAACAATCTGCTATCCCCTCTCAGATGGCCAAACCCAGCTCTGGGGTTTCCCTTCTCTCTTTCCAGCCTCCTCTTCCCTACCCTCCGGAGGCCCTGAACAATCTCTTCCAGGCTTTGGGAAAAGCCCCCCAGTTCATTGGGACTGACTCATGAGCCCATCCAACTCCACCTCTCTTGGAATTTCTCTCTCTTCTTTGACTTGCTCTTTTCAACGTGGACCTGGGTTTGAATCCCGGTGTGCCACCTGCTGCGTCCCACCCTCTCTGAACCACAACTGCCTCATCTTTCAACTGGGACCCGCATGGAGGGGCACCCTCGGAAAGCAACTGGAGGATCCAGGGAGCCGCTGCCTGCCAGCTGCGGGCACGGAGCCGGTTCCAGATTGCCAGGCATGCTGACGGCTGTTGTGAATAGGATGTAAATGCTTCTGGGACACCAGGAGCCAGTGCCAAGCCAGGATCTGGTCTGGGAAGGGGGGTGGTGATTCCAGAGGAGTGCTGGCTGCAGAGGTGGGCTGGGCCTCAAACCTCCAACCGTCCTCCAGAGAAGCCCCCAGCAGCCCCCCAGGAGGGCGTCGTGAGAGGCTGTCCCCAGGAGGCCCCGAGCCTAAACCCGGACCGTCAACGTGACCCGCATGCTAGTCAAAAGACAGACTTTATAATTAGATGCCAGTTCTGCCTATCGGGCAACACGGGTGTCTGGTCGCTCCGGGAACCCTTCAGGAGCCCTCCTTCCCGCGCTGGGTGACTACGGCCTGGCTTGGAGCAGCAGCTGCCCCTTGCAGACGGGGTGCAGGCTGGCCGGTTCCCCCACTGCCACCCCGTTCTTGGTCTCCCCCACTGGCAGGACACGCTGGCCCCCCCAGGCCTCTCAGCTGGCAAGCTCCTGCTCCAGAGACTTCTGGGAGATTTAAGTCTCAGGCTGGGCGTCCCCTCTGGTGGAGAGAGTTGTGACTCCCTCCTCCCCCACAGCATTGCTCAATGACCATTTCTAAAGCACCCTCCTTCCAACACCAGGGAGCCCGGACCTCAAGCCTACTGGGCTGTCCAGACGTCTAGGGCAACGTGGCTAAGGCCAAAGCTATTTACAGGGCCGGCGCTCCACACTGGTCTTTCAGGCGGGGAGAGATTTTTTCCTTGCCATCCCCCTCCTTCCACAACCATCAGCTCACTAAGGGCAGATGTTGGGAACGACTGCTGTTCTTGAAAGTGACCCCCCGTCCTGCTCCTAACCGCCCCCGCCCCCCACCTCCCTCCCACAACTCAAAGCCCCCTTAGCGGAGCGTATGCAAAGCTGTGGGCAGGGCAGGGAGGGCCACACCACGGGCAGACGTCCCCCGTGTCTGAGAAACCTGACTTAGGGGCAGCTGAAAACCCATAAGGAAGCAGCCCCCAAAATGGAAAACCACTGCAGGAGCCCTCTGGCTCTGCCCCGAGGATGCTGGGGGGCTCGCACATCCAACTGCACATGTCCAGCTTCATTCCAGCCCCCTGCCCTCTCCTCCCCCACCCGCGGCCTTGCCAGGTACGGCCCAGCCGTGGGTGAGCAGACAGGTTTACCACTCTCTGGGAGCTGAAGCAGAAAGGGGAGCTGCCCTGGACTCAGGTTTGGGGGCAAAGTGAGGTTCAAGTTCAGTTCTACGGTTTGTCTGAAAGGATGGACACTTGTCGGCCATACACCTAGCTTGGGCTCATGGGTGTTAGAAATCACACAGAGACAATCAGAAGGACCCAGAAAGATCATTCTGTCCAGGCCCCTGGAGAGTGTTAAAAATCACACAGTGACAATTAGATGGACCTCAAAAGGTCATTCCATCCAGCCCCTGGAGGAAGGCTACTCTTGCTTGTCAAGCTGTAACTGGGAAGCCAGCTGCAGCACTGTTTCTAGAGCCACTGAAATTAGCAAGGACGTTCAACGCCACCTGTGAAGAGCCCGAGGCGAGCCCTGCAGGGCCCTGGGGAGGCCAAGCACCCACCTGGGCTTTCACAGCTGCTCAGGCAGCCTGACGCTCCGCCCCCATGGACTGGGTCTGGGGCGGGGCCTGCTGAGGAAGGCAGGAATCAGGGAAAGGAGGGAGGGAGGAAGGAAAGGTGAAAGGAAGCGAGGGCTCAGGCAGGCAGAGGCCTCCTGGGCAAGGAGGGAGGTCCTTCCCGGAGCCCCAGAGGCTGCCGGGGGAGAGGGCCCAGGTGGGGTGGCTGCTGAGCTGCTGGGCGGCGGCGGCTCACCTTCCTCTCCAGGAACGACGCAATCAAGCCAAAATTTTTTGGATGCTGCATGAACCTGTGGGAAGAGACGGGCAGGCGTGAGACCAGGCGGAGGGGGGCGTCCCTGCGTGGCGGCCGCCGAGCTCACGGGCGCTTGCCACTGCTGCTGCCCCGGCTTGCGGGCACCGCCCCACTCGGAGCAATTAAACCCGAGGGGGTGTGGGAAGGGCTGCGGCGGGCGGGGTGGGACGGGGGTAAGAGAGGGCGGTGCTTGCAGTGAGTCACCGGCTTCAGCGCCTTTGAAAATATATTTGTTTGTCCTGCTGGAGGCGGCTTCCAGGAAAAATGAGGACATTCCACGGAGCTCCTTGGTGGGGTTTCCCCCCCTTTTAAAATCAGCTTTGTTTCTATCTCCGGCCGCGTCTGGGAGCCGGGCCTCACCCATGGCACCCACGGCCTGCCTGGGAACTCGGCCGGGCCCTGCCACGAGGTCACAGCCAGCAAGGCTGCCGGGCGCCCCGGAGAGGAGGGAGCAGGGCTCTCAGAGCCCGCAGGGAAGCAGGGAGGAGACAGGCCAGCCCAGGAATGGACTTAAGCCGGTGGGGGCTGGCGGAGAGCTGGCGCCATACCAACTGGCTTCCTGCAAAGCAGGGGGAGTTACTGGGAAAGCGCTAGGCCCGGCTGAAATGTCAGGGCCGGAGGAGCAGGCCAGCAGTGGGGGCGGAGATGTGGGTCACGGATGCTGGGTGAGTCACTGGCCCCGGCCCAGCCCGGGCCACCGTCCCCATGCCGCGCCACTGCGGGGAGAGTGGCCGCTGGCAAGGCAGGGGCCGTGGGCTCCCACCGAGGGGCTGGGCACAGGCCCCAGCCTTGGCCCTGACTGGCCCTCCAGATGGCCAGGCACAAGGCCCACGGGCCCCCTGCTCCCCAGCCAGTCACTGGGGACTCCAGCACAGCCCCTCCTCTCCCAGAGGAACCGCCAGCTGTGGAGTGGCGGGCTTCCCAGCCTGGGATCCTGCCTCAAGCAGCTCACAAAGCAGGGCCAGCCCAGGCCCTTCCCCTCCAGACGGGGAGCCCTGCCCTTCCCTCCCCCTCCTTGCCCACACAACATTTTCTAGCCCCCACAGTCCATCACGGGGCTTCTCCAGGCAGAGATGGGGCCCCAGAATCAAACTTGGGAATGACCAACACCACCTGTTCCCCTTCCCTCCCCACCCTCTCCTGTATCCCAGGATGACTACGGAAAACTTATTCACGGGGCACCCCACAGCAGCTGAACGACGGAGGCAGTATTGCTCTACCCATTTTGTAGATGAGGAAGCTGAGGCTGGAAAAGGGAAAGTGGCTTGCTCAAGGCCACACAGACAATACGTGGTGGAGCTCCAGGCTGTGGTCCTGTGATTTTCCAAAGCCCCGTGAGCTATAGTGGCAAACCAAGACCACCCCCCATGGAAGACACACCATGCCAAACTGTCACAAATGGGACCAAAGCTAGGCCAGCCCTCCAGAGGCAGACGTCGGCCCAGCCCGAGTCCCCTCGGCCCTGGCTCCTGAATTGAGTGTGAAATCATCAACAACCTCAAGAGCAGCATGAAATCTCCAGAAAAACAGAAGCCACAGAAAGCACCCCGAAATCCCTCTTTTCCAGAAAACAAAGGTATCAAAAATGCTGGGGGGGTGGGAGATTGCAGATTTAAAAATTACTTAATGTGACAGGAATTCCTAGCACCTGTGGCTACTTTGTACAGTCACATCAACTGTTGAAAATCTTAAACATACGTCACAAGGAGAACTTGATTCCATCGCAGAAAAACCACAGTGACCAGCGAGAAGACGCAGACGCGGGCCACGGGGGACCTGGGGTTCTCCTGCATTCAAGAGCAGTAAAAGGAAAAGCCCAGCACGTCCCGGGACCTCCTCCCTGAAATGCCATTCCTTGTCCCGCTTGCCGCAGGCGCGTGCGGTAAAAACTGGCCGTGATAGAAAGCCAGGCCCCAAGCACGCTCACTGGGCACGCTCCACACACTGCCAGGGCTGCTCTCAGGGTAAGACGCAGACCCAGACACCCTCGGCCAGTCCCGGCTCCTCGTCCCTCCGCGGATGCCCCCTGGCCAGGCGGGAGGGCTTGGCGCCGAGGGGGACTCACTTCTCGCGGAAGGTCTCCTTCTCCTGCTCGCTCCACATGTTCATGACCTGCCGGTCCTTGTACACCTTCATGGGATCGTCCATGAGCCCGTTCATGTTGATGAACTTGATGCGCTGCTGGTCGGCATCGTACAGCATGGGCGGGATCACGGCCAGCTGCCGCATCTGCTTCTCCAGGTTCTGGAGGGAAACAGAACGGAGGGCCGGGGTCAGGGCGGGCGGCGGGGGGCCCAGAGCGCACGTGTTCAGGGCAAGACGGACGATCAGAGGCAAGAGGGCGCGAGAACGCTGATCGACAAAGCCAGAGCAGCTCCTGCTGGGGGCAGGGGCAGCTTAAACGCTGCCCCACACAGGTTCTCGGTGGGGAGGGCTGTAAAGCATTTGCAGGGAGCCTTATCTGTGGCGGGAGGGGAGCAATGAATTTTCCCTTTGGAAATGCCAAGCGCCATAAAACACTGCAGGAAAGAGACGTGCAGGCCAGCTGGGCCAAGGAAGTGCGGGAGCTGGCGCCCCGAGCAGAGGGCACGTGGGCGGCCTGGGGGCCAGGGCCCGGCCAGCTGGCGAGGCCGGGAGAGGCCACCTCACCCTTGGAGCCTGGGGGAGACTGCAGACCCCCTTCTCCTCCGACCCCACTCCACCCACCCCGCAGCCCCCGCACTGGCTCCTTGGAACATGCCCATTTGGGATGGCGCCTGTCCGGCTGCAGAAACGCAACTGGACGGCGGTTAAGCGCCGCCACTCGGCTGGGCTCACTGCCCCAAATCCTGCAGCCAGCTCACGATGGGCCAGTCATTACCCCTCTCCAGAGGCAGGGAGGGCTCGGCCCGGCCAAGGTCGGCGAGTCCAAAGCTTTCTCGCAGGCAAGGTGCACGCGGCAGGCCGGGGCTCTGACCCCCAGTACCTCGGGGCCACCCTGCTTGGCTACGTTGAGACACAACAGCAGGAGCTCCACAGACTTCCCGGGGATAGGACCCTGGCTCAGCCGCGCCATCGGCTGCCTTTCCTGTCTTTTCTACCCAGGGCACGTGCTTGGACTGCTGGAAGCTCCTGGAAGGGGTGGGTGTTTCCTCCTGCCCAGGCCCTGCCTCACTGCTACCCAGGAAGCCTCGGGTCAGCCTCCTGCTGGCCACCTTGAAGTTTCTCCCCAGTCCCTTTCCGGCCTTCAGCCCCGTGCACAGCAACCCCTGCTTCCGAGGCCTCTGCAGCCTCTTTGTGGCTGGCCCAGGAGGTAGGCCTCTGGGATGGGATGGTCCATCCACCCAGAGGCCACACACCGTGGCCATCGTGCCAGGAACCCCCGGGAAGGGCTGCCCTCCTCCTGCCTCCAGGGTGTCCATGCCGCGGCTGGTGTGACGGGGGCGGAAACCAGCTCAGCCGCAGGCCCGGAGGCACACACGAGGCCGTGTGGTCCCAGCTGGAGGAGCCGGCGTTCTGAGGCCCGCTCTCTATCAGCTGGACCAAGATGTAGCAAGAGAAGGTTGTTAGGAAAGGTTCTTTTCCAATAACCGAATTCCCTGCGTCTAAGTCATGTGGGTGAAAACGCAGGCTCCTGGGTGGCCAGAAGGCCTGACCCAGAATCTCTGGAGTGGGGCCTGCGACTCTGCAATTTACTCTAGCTGCCCCCCAAGACTCTCAGATCCATCAATTCTGAGGATCAGCGGCCTCGAGGACCGCTGTGATGGAATGTTCCGTGACGATGGAGACGCTCTCTGCTCTGTCCACCGAATCCACTGAGCACTTGAAAGGCGGGGAGGGCAACTGAGGACCTGAACCTTCCGTTTCATTTCATTTCAATTCATCTGAGTTTAAAGCACCACGTGCAGCTCGTGGCTACTGTACCGAGCTGTGGCTGCACTAACTTCCCATGCGGAAGAGCGCGCCCTGGACGAAAGCCCTCGGGAGGGAGTACGTGCCCCCCTCTTTTCTGCATGTCTCCTTCATTTGTTGGGAACATGGGCAGCACAGGCTGGCACCACCGCTCCCCCCAGGAGAAAACGCGTCTGCTCTCTGCTTCCAGGCCATCTCTGGGCACCAGGGACTACAGCCAGGATCACCGAGGCTGACCCCAGCTGTCCAGGCACCCCCGGCGAGGCCGGAGGGAAAGCCGCAGGGCAGGGCTTCCCGCTGAAAGGTCCCCAGCTTGGGGACTGCTGTGCTGGGATTTCTCCACTGACCCCCGTCATGCCCCTGCCCCAGCTCCAGGCACCGAGAGGCTGGTGCTGCGAGCCCACCACCCGGGCAGGCCTGCCTCTGGCTTCTGGTCTGGCTCAGCCAGCGGGAAGCCCCAAGAGAAGATAGAAGGCGGGAGAAGCAAGAAGGGGGGGCCCTTATTCCCCAGCTTCCTCCCCAGTGTGGCGGCACCAACCCCTTCAGACAGGCGGCCCCTCCTCCCAGGCTCCCCCTCCCTCCGCGCGCCCCTTCGGGCCGGGGGGCGGGTAAGGGCTCCCCACTATTGCCCGCCAATCATGCCTGGGTAGCAAGCGCCTTCATTACGTCACTCAGGTGAATTCCCCTTCCTGCTGCAACCCTGACTCACCTCCTGCTCCGAGAGGCCGTCGATGATCTCCGACACCTCGTGCTCGCTGCGGGCGGCCGACATGGAGAGCCCGCTGCCCCGCTGGCCCACCCTGCTGGAGAGCGAAAGGGACACACTCAGGACCGACCCCAGAGGCCGAGGGTGGCGGGCAAGGAGGAAGCACAGGGGGCAGAGGGTCCCAGGAAGGCCGGAGCCCGGGAGCCTGGAGGCACAGCGCTCTGCTCTCCCCAGGACACCCTGCTAGGGCCGGCCCCCGTCTGGGCTAAACCCCAGCTCTGCCCCCTCGGACCTGCCTCAGGGTCCCCCATGACAAGGGGATACAGGTGGGCCCCAGCGCCCAGGGTCACCGTCGGTGAGATTCCGATTGTAAGGTGCTCAGGAAGTGGTAGACGCTCTCACTCATCCTAATGAACTCTCGCCTCGTGGGTGACGACAGAGACCACGGCTTCCTGTTCTGAGCGCCCGCGGGCCGCACACCCTGCAGCAGCTCACCCGGTCCCCACGGCCCCCGTGGGAGGCCGGCGCCGTGATCCCGCTTTCCCAGCCTTAGGGCCGTGCAGTTGCCAGGACCGAGGCCGCGGCCCGCCGGACACGCGCCTCAGTTCCATGCTGGCCTTCAGCGAGGCGCCCGAGGGCCGGACACGGCCCCTGGGAGGCCAGCTTGAGACCCCCGGTCTGCTCTGCCGACAGGGCCTCGGGCGGCCCTGACACAGCCTGGTGGGAGGAAGGCAGGGAAGACGGGGGCGCGCCGGCTCACCTCTGCATGCGCTCCTGCAGCTCGCGCTGCTTGCGGATCTCGGGGAACTGCTTCTCGTAGTACTCGCGCACCTTGCTCTCCTTGGCCCGCCGCCGGGGGTTGCTCTCGATGCGCTCCACCTTCTTCTCCCAGGCCTCCATGAGCTGGTCATAGCGCTGGCAGAACTTTTGCTCCTGCGCGGGCACGGGTCGGGG
>JAQZBX010044662.1:0-21258 GCA_029593785.1 Cabassous unicinctus
TAAATATTATTCAGATGTCAGTACAACCCAAAACAATTTTTGGATTCAACTCAATCTAAACTAAAAGTCTAACAAGCTTCTTTGCAGAAATGGAAAAGTCAATTATCAAATTTATATGGAAGGGTAAGGGGCCCCAAATAGGTTAAGCCATCTTGAAAAAGAATAATGAAGTTGGAGGCCTCAAATTTTCCAATCTTAAAAAAGCTTACAAAATCATAGTAATAAAAACCACATGGTGTAGCACAAGGATGAATATAGAGAACTATAGCATAAAACTGAGATCTCAGAAGTCATCCCTCAAATTTATGGCCAACTGATTTTTTCATGA
This sequence comes from Cabassous unicinctus, assembly GCA_029593785.1. NCBI lineage: Eukaryota > Metazoa > Chordata > Mammalia > Cingulata > Chlamyphoridae > Cabassous > Cabassous unicinctus. The sequence goes on from JAQZBX010044662.1 coordinate 329, forward strand.
GGAGGAATAGACCACTCCATTGATAAGAATTATCTCTTTAATAAATGATGCTGGGAAAACTGGATCACCATGGGAAAAAATAGATGGACCTCTATCTCATACCACATACAAAAATCAACTCAAAATGGATCCAGGGTATTAATATAAGAGCATGAACTATCAAACTTATAGAAGAAAATGTAGGAGAGCATCTTCAGGCCCTTGTCTTAGGCAATGGTTTCTTAGACTTTACCCTCAAAGTACAAACAACAAAAGAAAAAAACATAGATAAATGGGACCTCATCAAAATTAATACATTTATTGCTAAAAAGACTTTATCATGAAAGTTAATCAATGATGTACAAAATGAGAACAACATTTTTAATAAAGGATTAATATTCAGAATATATAAAGACCTTCAACCTAACAAGAAAAAGACAAACAACATGGTTAAAAATGGGCAAAAGACTTTCACAAACATCTCTACAAAGAAGATATACAAATGGAGAGAAAGCACATGAAAAGAGGTTCAACATCATTAGCTATCAGGAAAATGCAAATCAAACCAACATGAGATACCACTTCACACCAATTAGAATGGATACTATTAAAACATTGAAAATAACACGTTTTGGAGAGGAAGTGAAGAAATAGGAGCACTCATTCATTGCTGGTGGCAATGTAAAATGGTGCGGCTGCTGTGGAAAAGAACCTGGTCATTCTTCAGAAAGCTAAGTATAGAATTAACATAGGACCTGTCAATGTCACTATTAGTTATATTCCCCAAATAGTGAAAAGCAAAGACTCAAACAGATATTTGCACAAAATAATATAATATAAAATAAGAAGACACTGGGGGAACATACAAAAGAAGTTGAAACATAAATAAAATATAACAGATATTAAAATGAAGAAAGGCACAATGCAATAAATTTTTGGTTTTGTTTTTGGGGAGGAAAAGTTACACTATGGCACGGGGGTATCACTGGTGCAGAGTGTTAGCATTCAGGGATGTGTGGGGAAGGATGCACCTGGGGCATGCCTCTATGGGATATAAATGTGTTCATGTGACCATGAGGTGTTTTCTCAGTGGGTGGAGACCCACACAATAACAAACAATATATTAAATTCCCATCCTGGGGAGTCCTGCTACTTTCTCTAATAGAGTGGCAGGAATCTCTAGAGTACATAGGCAGTGCCTAGTGAAAAAGAACAGACCAATATTCCAGGCCCTTGATATTAATTCTTGCACATATGAACTTTATTCTTGTAAAATTGAAACAGCCTAGTAATATATATTGCCTAAGAGTTAACTCCTGAAAACCTCCTTTTAACTCAAATGTGGCTTCTGCCTAAGCCAAACTCACCATATAAACTCATGTCTTTCCCCCAGTGTGGAAAATGACTCACAAGGATGGGCCTCCCTGGCACAAGGGAATTATTATCAAGTGCCAGCTAGTGATGAACTTGCAAAAAGACTTATTCCAAAAAAAAGGAAAACTAAATAACAAAGAATTTTTACTGCTAGGGGATTTAAAAGTGAGTCATGAGGTCATTCCGGAGTTTATACTTATGTACATTCAGGAGGATCTCATTGACTGCACAGTAAACAATACCTCAAGCAGGGGAGTTCCTGAGAGTTCTAGAAACATCTGGACACCATATGCATGGCAGAAAACCCCAGGATATTGACACCCCTTGATGGGCCTTACCTTGGAATATATGTTAATCTCTTTCCCCAGTGTAACAGAGTTAGACTCACTTATAAGTTCTCTGCATATGGTCCTTCTGGCTGTTCATATGCCAAGTGAGACCTGAATCTCAGAAGAGTTTCGGCCAACACCTACACTCCAGTTCATCAGAATCACCCAAGACAACTAACAAAATGATGATGATGGAAAATGTCCATCTCCAAAACAGAGCGTATCTACAATGGCAAGCAAGACTGTTCCATCTATCTGTCCCCTGGGATATAAGCATCTTCTCAATCAAAGCAGAGTGGGCCTCACTATCCCCAAATCCTCCAGATTGAGGAATGAACAAACATAAGTGAAGAATTCAACTGTAGCCCAAAGTAGACATTATTATTCTAGTAATGGAAGAACTTGTAATATTGATATAAAGACAGTGGTCACAAGAAGGTGTGAGATGAGGGCGGGGGAAGAATAGATGCAACATGGGGCATTTTGGGGACATTGGAATTTTTCTGCATGATATTGATGGATACAGGCCATTATACTTTTTGTCAAAAGCTAAAAAATTGTATGGTGTAAAGTGTAAACCACAATGTAAACTATAAACCATGGTTAGTAAAAATTCTTCAATATTTGTTCAATTGTAACAAGTGTACCACAATAATTAAAGATGTCATTAATAGAGGAAAATGTGAGAGGGGGAGGGGTGGGCTATATGGGAATCCCCTATATTTTCTATGTAAATTTTCCATAATCTAAAACTTCTTTAAGCATAAGGAAAGAAAACAAAAATATTACTACTAACTATTGAAAAAAACTATGGTTTTTGCATAACTGAAATATACCCGAATTGCATTCTTTAATAAGCAGTTAGGTATGTACAACTGAGCTCAGAGGATAGATATAATTTGAAGATATATATATTTGATTGTTATTAAAATATAGCAGGTAGGGAAGCAGATGTGGTTCAAATGGTTGGGCTCGCATCTACCATATGGGACACCCTGAGTTCGGTTCCCTGGGCCTCCTGGTGAGGGCAAGCTGGTCCACACCCATGGAGAGCTGACAGCCCATACCCATGGAGAGCTGGCACAGCAAGATGATGCAACAAAGGGGAGACAAGCAGACACAGAGGAATCGCACAGCAAATGGAAAGAGAAAGCAGACAGTGAGCACAAACAATAAGGGGGGAGTAAATAAATTAATAAAATAAAAATATAGTATATATTAATTTCTCTGCAACTTTATGAGATTAAGAATTAAATTCTAGATAGAAAGAAACATAAAATGCTGAGAACTGAGCCTCAAGAAGCAACAATTAGAAGTTGGGCACACAATGAGACAAATTCAATGACTATTGAGAAGTGTCAGAAAGAAAGGAAAAAATCAAAAGTGTGGTTTCCTGGAAGCCAACAAGAGAGTTTCTGGAAGGCAAGAACTTTCAATGTGCAAATACTTTCAAATCTCTATAAATGGCAAAGTTTTAAAAATGTCTACAGGTGATTTCTGTAAAAATGTTTGAAATGATATGAAAGTAATACTGAATACCTAAATAAAATGTATCACAGTGCAAAAAAGTGCAAATGTGTGATCTCAATGATATGAAATACTTGTAATCAAAACATTCACATAGTAAAAATCTACCAGGGGACAGGGTGGTGAAAAGGAATAGGAAATTAAATGCTTAAAATGTATGGAGTTTTTATACCTAATCATCCTGCACCACTGCACATCCTAGTAGTGACTAAAATTGTATGTTTCCCCATACCAATTTCTAGCCATCATGATTGAGGTAGTGATAAAATGCAACCCCAGTGCTCCCACCTCAATATTGCCTTCCTGGTTGAGAAAAGGACAATACAGAATTCATGGAAGGCCTTCTATCTGTGGCTGTCCTTTGCTTCATGATCTCTGCCTATAATAGCCTAGTGTGGCCAGGGAAAAATTGTTGGTCATCATGGCTAATTATAGACTTCTGGAACTTGAAATGAGAAGTGCCTGCTTTGGCACCTGCAGTCCCAGACTTTGTGTCTCTCCTGGAAGCTATTACGGCCTTCACTATTGTTTAGTATGGATTTGACCTGTTGAATGACTTTGTTGCCATCCCACTCAAAGAGTACCAGGATCAAGTTGCTTTCCAATGGCAAGTCCTACATGTTACATTAAACTATACTGCCATACAAGTATTTAAATCCCCCCACTATCTGCCCCAATAGCTAAGACAGTATCTGAGTATGCTACCCCAGCCCAGAGGACTCTAAGTGTTCCATTATATTTATGACATAATATTGGTTGGCCAGTTAGAGGAAGAAACTGCCCAGGGAATATATGTATTGATAACTGGGCATCAACAATCTGCTTGGGTCATGGATTCCAATAACATAGAAGGCCCTCTCCAGCAAATCACTTTCTTAGTTTATCAGCCAGAGTCCAGCAATGGTTCTGTCCCTAAAATCACCCACCTTCAAATAGGAAGCCCAGGAGGATATTAGGCTATTTGCACATTGGTGCCAGCATATTCCATATCTTAGAACCCTCCTGGCAACTCTATATCAAGTTATACAGATAGTAGAGCCATTTTTGTTTTGTTTTGTTTTTGCCATCAATATTACCTTTTATTATTTTAAATGCAACAAAAACAAACAAGCAAGCAAAACAAATACAAAAATATATTCTTTGGGAATGATTTTATGTCAGACATTACACAAGGTTGAGGATGCAAAGTTGAATAAGACAGACATTACTCTGAAACTTTGCAATCTGGTGGTATGAGGGTAACTCTATCTCCATGTTCAGTGGGATAGTTATATTCATTAGATATAAACAAAGATTTATATCATAGAGATATAAACAAAATGGTATACAGCTACAAGGGAAGGATAACTAAGTTTGGAACAAATGGGAAGAGTTCTGGACAAAGTACTTGAAGGTCCTCCATGATAGAAGGTATGTTATTAAACTTTGTATCTTAGGATCCATAAGGAAGGCCTTAAAAATGATCATTGAACTGAACTGAAAGGAACATTGACAGTGAAGTTTGGGTGGCTAGAGATTAAGATGTTAAAGGTTAACATCTTGGGATGCTTGGTACATTTGTTGTTTCAGCCTCTTCATCGCTCAGTCCTTCACCCTCCTAGGCATTGTGCAGCACTGTCCTGTCTGCTGACCCTCAAAGCAGGTGCCTTGGACAGTATTTGGCTCTTTCTCCATTGTTTTCCTGAAAGCATTCAGCTCTGCCTTTTAGTCCATCACCATCTTCCCACAATCCCTCAAAACCATGGATTTTTAGACCACAAAATTTCCAGACACAGCTTAGCACTACTCTTTCAAAAGACAACTTATGATATGCTATCAGGCCTTGGTCAAAATGGAAAGGATTACCAAAAGCTTTCAGGTCCTTCTGAGACTAGAAAATTCCAGGATCCTGAGTATTCAGAACACTTCTCCGGGCAGTGCCCAATGACAGAGAAAATTCAGGACCATGCTTTTCAAGCCCTCAGTAAGTGACATATGTGCATATGTGGGTAGCAAAGGCACCAATCACCAATGATCCTGATGCAATACAAAACAAAGGACCTACTCTCACTGCATTGGCATCCTGAGGACCCCAGGTGCTCAGTGCTGGTTCACTTATGGATCAGTCAAACTGATACCACCTGGCATATCTGTATATAATGGAAGTAATAAAAGAAGACATACTTTTTTGGTGTCTATTTAGTGTAAAGCATTTCATTTATTTAATATTACATAAAATATGAGGTATAGTGGTGAGAGCAGAAATATTTCTAGTGACCACAATTTTAGTATGAAAGCATTCAGTAGTCTTTTAAAATCATGTATGATATTAGCTGTAAACTTTTCATACATGTATGTTTTGGATCTCAAATTTTTCATAATTAATGTCAAGGACATTATTGCCAAATATGAACCATCATAATGTCATTGCCTATGGGCCTTATAGATTTTGAAATCTGTTGCCTCTGTGATTATCAGCAAGATGATTCTTGTAGTGGGTTTTGACTAATATTTCCCACTGGACCATTAGCAAGGGACAATGGGAAATAACTGGACCTCTTCTTGGCTCATTAAATTACTGTGTGCAGGACCCTCTCACTCACTGATAAAGTCTAGTCACTTGGGTGAAGCATTGCTTACTCTAATATCAGAAACAAAACAAACTTCCATGTCCTTCAGATATTTAAGCACTAGAGCTAAGAAATGTCCATCACTGACCCATTAGAGGCAAACACAGAAACATACATTTACCTTAGAAGACTCCCTAATCACAAATTCCACACATTCTCTTATCTAAAAACCTATAACATTTCCTCAACTAATATCCATAAGTTAGACCTCAGATGCCCATTCATTTGCTCAGACCCCTTAAAAACTAATTTTCTCAGGAACACAACAACTGGTGCAGACAAGATCACCATTTTCTGAATAAATGATTTCCCATGATTTTCTGTTAAACACATTGTCCACTGTGAATTTTCTAGCAATCCCCCAAGGAATTTCTTCCTCTTCATAAAATCTTTTCCCTGTCAGTTCATGTTTTCATATTTATTTCTAAAATAAGTTTTCTTTAGTACACCAAGGCATGGCTTTGGTGGAATGAAAGTTCACATTTTTTAAAGATGTAGTGCTTCTCTCCTGTGGAGTTCACAGATTTTACTTACAGGGTAACTTTTAAATTAAGGTAATCCCACATTGAGTTCAGATATAGAATTCATCAGTGTAATTTCTTTGGTTTGCTTCTCAGAGTTGTAGATAGGGATTCTTGAAATCCATTACATTTATATTGTGATTTATCCCTTTAAACCATTTATTCAAGTCTTTGATTCATAGAAGACATTCATATGGATCCTTGCCAGTGTGAATTTACTTAAATTAACTGAAGTGGTATGGATGACTACAGAAACTACCATATTGATTACAATTTCTTCAGTATGTGAGTCCTCTGGTGTGTTTAAAGATTAAATCTATGGCTGAAGCCTCTTTATTTATTTATTTATTTCTTTTAGAAGTTGCTTAGGTTACATAAATGTTACACAAAAATTACAGGGATTCCCATGTTCCCCACCTTCCACACCTCCCACAACCTCCCACATAAACATCTTTCATTAATGTGGCACATCACCTGGAATGGATATACACATCCTGGGGCTTTGCCACTAAGCATGGACCATAGTTCACATTGTAGACCACACTCTTTCCCACACAGTTCTGTATGTTTATATGCTGATGTAAAATGGCCTATATCTGTCATTGTAATGTCACTCAGGATAATTCCCAAGTCCTGAAAAAGCCCCTGTATTACAACTGCTTTTCCCTCTCCCTGCCCTGAAAGCATTCAGTGGCCACTGGCTCCACCTCAATGTTGTAATTTCTTCCATTGCTTGAATCACAATATGTCTACAACAGCATGCCAGTAAGTCCACTCTAGTCCATAGCTCTTCCTCCAATCTTGAGGAGTCTGGGATGGTGATGTCTACTCCACCTCCAAGTGTGAGGGGGCTTATATCCCATGGATAAGATGGATCAGATTATCCTGCCTGCAGCTGCAGTCTCTCTCCATTTCCTGGGATGGCCATTATCCATCATCATTTCCTCACCAGGTGACTTGGGTGTGTCCATTGAGCTGTAGAGTAGGAGTTGCAGCTCCACCAAGATTCCAGGCACAGCTGACACATGGGCAGGCCAAAGGCTCCAGTCTCTGGAAGTACACCTACAAACTCCAGCACCACATATAGGTTTGAATAGAAGGGACTGATGGATCATGTGCAGGGAGGACTTATTTGAGTCCAACTCTGTCACTCGCAGGAGCACAGATTCCAAAGTATAACCCACTGATAAGACATCAATCTCTGGAGGTAACCTCCCTTATATAGGACCTGGGTGTCTCTAGAGCCCTCAGGAGCCCCTCTGTGTGGGGTGATATCCACTTTGGTGTTCTATGAGATCCTATTGAGGTGTGCATAATCGTTACTTCTGGGATGACCTCCCAACACTCTTTGAAGTCTCTTAGCCATAAGAGCTCATTTGTCTTTACCTTTCCCCCCTTTTATTCAAGCTCTTTTTCCAGTCATATTGCCAATTGGCACTTGGTATTAATCCACATTTCCAGGGAGGCTCATCCCTGGGAGTCATGTCCCACACTGGGAGGAAGTTAATGCATTCATATGCTGAGTTTGGCTTAGAGAGAGGCCACATTTGAGGAACAAGGAGGCTCTCAAGTGGCAACCCTTAGGCACCCCATAACAGTAGGCTAAATTTCAATTACAAGAGCAAAGACTCATAAGGCTAGTCATCAATAACAAGAACCCATTAGTGGACCATCCTCCTTTGCTTGACACTGCCCCCTGCATTTGGGGGACTGTTGCTGCTCCCATTGGAGAATTTAGAAGAACTCTCCCAGCTGGGAATTCAGTATTCTCTCATTTATTAAGTGATTCTCCACCCACTGTGACCATGCCCCACTCCTTGATCATTTGAACAATTTTATATATCTTTTACGTATATTCAGGTGAACTTCCTCCCATGAAACCCCATCCTAGACATGCCCTACAAATGATCCTCTCCTGCCCCCATTGTAACTCTTCTGTAATCCAAACCTTCCTTAAAGATGAAGCCCATGTAATAGCCAAATACAATTAATAGGATAATGAAATAATAATGATAAATTTAAATGTAAGAGATAAAATACATGGAAACTTAAAAAAAACACTAAAAATAAAGTAAAATTAAAGAATTGGGATATCCATAAAATGGGAAAAAACAAAAAAATAAATTTTTTAAACATTTTTCCTTTTATCACTGCATTATTGGGTGTACAGTCTGTACTGTGGCACCTTTTCCCTCTCCCAGTGTCTCCCAAATTTTCATTTAATTTTCAAAGAAGTTTTACCTCACAGCAAAGTCACACACAGAATACTAGAGACTCTCATATATCCAACCTCCTCCCCCTTTCCTCACCCCATATTAAAACCTTTTTGTATGTGGATGGTAGCATTGTTGTAACTGTTATACAGATAGTGAAACGTAGCTACTAAACATTGTGAATTGTTTACAGTATAGTTTACAATTTAGGTGGTACAGTTTAATAATTTTTGATATTTACCATGTCCTGTGTACATCACTGTAAGGTAATGAAAAACATTTCCCCTGACCACTAAACACCCCCTGTTTGATCTATTCTGTTCCTTCTTCCCCATCCCCCTGGGGCACATTGGATGACAAGATTCATAGTTACATGCAACAAGAGGTCTTGACATGTTGATTGCCCTCCTTTATTAGGATCCACCCTTGCTCATAAGAGACACCCACCTGTCTGTTTCTGGGTGAATCAGACCTCCCAAAGATGGGGTTCCATCTCCTTCCCACTCACCTTGTGGGTCTCCACTCCCAGACACAACACATTATGACAGGATGAACACTCACACACTCCCAAGAAGCCTACTCCAGAGGTGACCCATCCTGAATTTTCCCCCAAACTACACCATAAACTAGTCACACTACCTTGTTGTATTGCCATAAGAGCATTCCCCACTCCTGCACTTTCAATCTCATACCCACAAATCCCATGCTCACCTGGTCCCTCTCCCATCTCTCCCCCCAGTATCCTGGGTATTCTAACCCACCCTTCCTCATCTACCCACTTGTCAAACCTGCACCACCAAACCCAGTAAAATCAGTACCCACCTGTCCTATCCTTCAATATGCAACTGTACTGTATCACTTTACCATAGATTATGTACATATGGATGATGGCTCACAACCTTCTCTTCCCTTTATCTCTCTTGTTAACCTATCTTGCAGACAATGGTTCTTGGAGACTGCTCACTTTCCTCAATACAAATCAGTGAGGTCATGTACTGTTCATCCTTCAATGCCTGGCTTGCTTCTCTCCACATAAGGTCTTCAAGATTCATCCATGTTATTATGTGTGTTAGTAATTTATTCCTTCTTACAGCTGAGTAATATTCCATTTTATGTATGTGCCACATTTTTTATCCATTCATCTGTTGATGGGCACGGGGGCTGATACCAACTTTTGGCAATAGTGAGCAATGCTGCTATGAACATTGGTGTGCATATATCTGTTCATGTCTTTGCTGTCAGTTCTTCTGGATATATACCCAGCAGTGGTTCACTGGATCATACAGAAGATCTATTGTTAGTTTTCTGAGGAACTGCCAAACTGTCCTCCACAGTGACTGGACCATTCCACAATGCCACCTGCAGTGGATGAAGGTTCTTATACCTCTACATTCTCTCCAACACTTATACTCTGCTGTTTTTTTAATAGCCACCATTCTGATGGGTGTAAGATGGTATCTCATTGTAGTTTTGATTTGCAATTCCCTGATAGCTAGCTATGTTGAGCATTTTTTCATGTGCTTTTTAGCCATTTGTATTCCTTCTTTGGAGAACTCTCTTTTCAGGTGACTTGCCCATTTTTTAAATGGGTTGTTTGTCTTTTCATTTTCGAGGTGTAGGGTTTCTTTATATATGCAGGATATTAGGCTCCTTTCAGATATGTGGTTGCCAAATATTTTTTCCCTTTGGGTAGGCTGCCTTTTTATTTTCTTAATTAGGTCTTTTGACATGCAGAAGTTTTTAATTTTGAGGAGATCACATTTATCTATGTTTTTCTTTTGCTGCCCGTGCTTTGTGTGTGAAGTTCATGAAACTATTTCCTATTACAAGGTCCTGTAGATGCTTCCCTACATTATATTCAAGGGTCTTTATGGTTTTGGCTCTTATGTTTAGATCTTTGATCCATCTGGAGTTGATTTTTGTATAAGGTGTGAGATGGTGTTCCTCTCTCATTCTTTTGGATATGGATATCCAGTTCTCAAGCACCACTTGTTGAAAAGGCCATTCTCTCCCAACTGACTGGGCTTGGTGGCCTTGTTGAATATCAGATAACTGTTTATGCAAGGATCTATATCAAATCTCTCAGTTTGGTTTCATTGGTCAGTATGTCTATCCTTGTGCCAATACCATGCAGTTTTGAGCCCTGGAGCTAGCTTTGCAGTATGTTTTAAAGTCAGGTAGTGTGATACCTCCAACTTCATTTTTCTTTTTCAATATGTCTTTGGTGATTCAGGGACTCTTACCTTTACAAATAAATTTTGTAGTTAGTTTTTCCAGTTCCGTAAAAAGTACAGTGTTGATTTCTATTGGGATTGCATTAAATCTGTAAGTTAGTTTGGGTAGGATAGACATCTTGATGATGTTTAGTCTTCCTAACCATGAACAGGGAATATTCTTCCATTTATTTAAATCTTCCTTGATTTCCTTTAACAGTGTTATGTAGTTTTCTGTATATAAGTCCTTTGCATCTTTAGTTAAATTTATTACTAGGTATTTGATTCTTTTAGTTACTATTGTAAATGGCATTTTCTTCTTAATTTCCTCCTCAGATTGCTCTTTTTGATGTACAGTAATGCTACTGATTTTTGAGCATTGATCTTATAGCCTGTAACATTACTGAACCCCTTTATAAGTTCTAGAAGCTTTGTTGTAGATTTCTCAGGGCTTTCTATGTATAGGATCATGTTGTCTGCAAATAATGAAATTTTTACTACTTCTTTTCCAATTTGGATGCCTTTTTTATCTTTTTCTTACCTCAGTGCTCGAGCAAGTACTTCTAAGACAAGGTTAAATCAGAATGGTGATGGTGGGCATCCCTGTCTTGTTCCTGATCAGAGGGAAGGCTTTTAGGATTTCACCGTTGAAGATGATGTTAGCTTTGGGTTTTTCATATATACCTTTATCATATTCAGAAAGTTTCCTTCTATTCCTATTTTTTTGAGTGTTTTTGTCAGGAAGGAGTGCTGTATTTTGTCAAATGCTCTTTCTGTATCTATAGAGATGATCATGTGATTTTTTTCTTTCAATCTGTTTATGTGGTTATTACATTGATTGATTTCTTATGTATGAACCATCCTTGATTACCCAGGATTAAATCCACTTGGTCATGCTGTATAATCCTTTTCATATGTTGTTGAATGTGATTAGCAAGGGTTTTGTTGAGGATTTTAGCATGTAGGTTCATTAGAGAAATTGGTCTGTAATTTTCCTTTCTTGTGTTATCTTTGTTTGGCTTTGGTATTAGGATAATGTGGGCATCAAAGGATGAGTTAGGCAATATTCCTTCTATGTCTATTTTTTGGAAGAGCTTAAGCAAGATTGGTGTTAGCTCTTTCCAGAATGTTTGGTAGAATTCAGCTGTGAAGTCATCTGGTCCTGGGCTCTTCTTAGTTGGGAGGTTTTTGATGACTGAGTCAATCTCTTCACTTGTAATTGGACTGTTGAGTTAAACAATTTCTTCTTTTGTCAATGTAGTCTGTTTGTGAGTTACTAGAAATTTGTCCATTTCCTCAAAATTGTCATTCTTGTTGGCATATAATTTTTCAAAGTATCCTCTTAAGATACTCTTTATTTCTGGAGAGTCAGTAGTGATATCCCCTTGCTCATTCCTTACTTTGTGTATTTGCATCTGTTCTCTCTTTTTCTTTGTTAGTCTGGCTAAGGGTTTGTCAATTTTATTGATCTTCTCAAAGAACCAGCTTTTGGTTTTGTTTATTTTTTCTGGTGCTTTCTTATTCTCTATTTCATTTAGCTCTGCTCTAATCTTTGTTACTTCCTTCTTTCTTCTTCCTTTAGGTTTAGTTTGTTGTTGTTTTTCCAATTTCTCCACATGGTTAGGTCTTCAATTTTAGCTCTTTCTTCTTTTTTAATATATGTATTTATGGCTATTAACTTCGCTCTTCGCTCTCAGGACAGCTTTGGCTGCAACCCATAGGTTTTGATATGTTCTGTTGTCATTTTCATTAGTTTCAAGGTAGTTATTGATTTCTTTTGGGATTTCATCCTTGACCCACTGTTTGTCTAAGAGTGTGTTGTTTAACTTCCATATTTTTGTGCCTAATCTGTTTCTCTGGCCCTTAGTGATTAACAATTTTATTCCATTTTGCTCAGAGAAATACCTTTGTATATTCTCAATCCTTCTGAATTCATTAAGAGTTGTTCTGTGGCCTAGCATGTGGTCTATCTTGGATTATGATTCCTGTGCACACAAGAAGAAGGTAAATCCTGCTGTATTTGGGTGTAGTGTTCTGTATATGTCTATTAGGTCCAGGTCCTCTAATGTATTGTTCAGAGTCTTTGTTTCTTTACTGATTCTCTGTCTAGATGTTCTGTCTAATGGTGATAGTGGTGTATTAAAGTCCACTACTTTAATTGTAGATGAATTTATATCCAATTAGTTTTTCCAGAGTTTGCCTCATGTATTTTGAGGCACCCTGATTAGGTGCATAAATGTTTATGGTTGTTCTCTCTTCTTGAGAGATTACCCCTTTTACTAATATATAGTGTCCATATTTGTCTCTTACAATAGTTTGGCATTTAAAGTCTATTTTGTCTGATATTAGGATAGCTACTCCTGCCCTTTTTTGGCTATTGTTAGCTTGTAAAAATTGTTTTACAGCCATTCACTTTCAGCCTCCTTGAATCCCTGGGTCGACGGTTGGTTTCTTGTAGCATATAGATGGATCATATTTTCTTATCCATTCTGCCAATCTGTGTCTCTTGAGTGGTGAGTTTAATCCATTGATATTCATTGTTATTACTCACAAAGAATTTCTTACTTCAGCCATATTTTCTTCGGGTTAATGTATGTCATATGTTATTTTTATTTCTCCTTTTGTCATTTTAGTTGCTCTCATACTCTCCTCCAATTCTCTCTCCCCTGTTTTTTACTTTTAGTTTGTAGAACTTCCTTTAGTATTTCTTGAAGGGCCAGTTTCTTATTGGCATACTCTCTTAATTTCTGTTTATCTATGAATATTTTGAACTCTCCATCATTGCTGAATGACAGTTTTGCTGGATAGAAAATTTGTGGCTGGAAGTTTTTTTCTTTTAGTACTTTGACTGTGTCATACCATGGTCTTTTTGCCCCCAAGTTTCAGATGAGAAATCAACACTTAATCTTATTGTGCTTTCCTTGTATGTGTTGGTTCTCTTTTCTCTTGCTGCCTTGAGTATTTTCTCTTTGTCTTGAGCATTGGACATTTTGACAAGTATATGTCTTGGAGTTGGCCTGTTGGGATTTATACTGTTTGGGGTGTGCTGTGCTTCCTGAACATGTACATCTGTCTCTGTCATAAGGGTTGGGAAGTTTTCAGCCATTATTTCCATCAACACTCCTTCTGTTCCCTTTCTCTTCTCTTCTCCTTCTGGGATGCCTATCATGTGTATGTTTGTGTACTTTTTGTTGTCGGTTAAATCCCTGAGTCCCTGCTGGATTTTTCCTATCTTTTTATCTATCTGCTCTACTATCTGTTTGATTTCAGATGTATTGTCTTCCACATCACTAATTCTTTCTTCTGCCTGTTCAAATCTGCTGTTATGTGAATCCATCATCTTTTTGATTTCTTGGATTGTGCCATTGATCACCATCATATCTGTTATCTTTTTACGTATGTTTACAATTTCTTCAGTATGTTCTCCCAGTGTCCTTTTAATATCCTTAATCCCTTCCTTCACTATATTATGTTGGTCCCTGATATTTGTTTAGAAAATTTTGATTAGTTGTTCAATATTCTGCATCTCTTCCTTGTTTTTAGTTTGTTCATTACACTTGTACATGTCTTCCTGTTTCTCAGTGTGGTTTGTAAATTTTTGTTGCCCTCTAGTCATCATTTTATCTTGATGCATTTATTCAGTTGATTAGCTTCTTTCCCTGCTCTAGAGTTTTATTTAGCTGGTGGTTCTCTTTGCATTTTAAGTTTTCTGTTTGAGACTTTGTTCTTCTCATTTTATTTCCTTGTTTCTTTCTATGTTCCCTTGAAGGCAAAAGATTAGGGCCAGAGGAATTGATAGATGTGAGAAAGGAAGAATAATAATAGTAATATTGATATAAGTTAGAAGTGGGGCCATATAAAATTTAGTAAAATGAATACTTAACTCTTGTAGGCAGTATAGAGTAATAGGAAAAAATGTGGAGTACCTACAATGGACTGGGAATCCAAGTAGAAGGCCAGAATGATGAGGAGAGAGAGAAAGAGTAATTAAAGGTTGAAAGGAAAAAGTTAATAATAATAAAAAAGAATAAAACAGAACAGATAGAATAGAAATTGATACCCTTGAAGTTGTGGGCTAATGAAAAAATGTGGTGTGTAAGAACCACAACAGAAAGCAGAAGGCAGAAAGATGAAGGAAGGAAAGGAGATAACATTGGGAGACAAATTCAATATAGACAGATAATGGGAAATCATGGAAGAAGAAGCACAGCAAGGAAGAGACAAGCTAGCAGCACCTAATTTAAAATGAGAGAGAGAAAATGGATAAAAAAGGGGGAAGAAGAAAGAGGAAATAAAAGCAAGAGACAACAAATAAACCAAGAAAAACCAAGCAACCACACAAGCAAGCAGTCAAACAAAACTAACAAAGAACAATGTTCACTCTTGGGGCCCTGTGGAACCTCTCAGTCTGCTTGTGTTCATCAAACAATTACCCTGCAAGGTTCTATCTGCAGGTTTTGAGGGAGATATTTAGCAATTAAACTATGTTTAAAAATTTTTCTTTTTTTATTTTTTAAAGTGACTTTCTTCTCCTGTTTTTTTTTTTTGCAAAATAAGGCACCCAAAGAAGGCTTCTTCTAGACCACCCCTTTCACTGAGAGGACCCTAAATAGGCTCATAGAAACTAATCAAGCACTTCCCACTTCCTGGCCTCCCCAGGGGAGCTGAGGCTCTGATGCTTGTCAGTGCAGAATAATAAAATTGGCTGACTCTGTTCCCTCTGGAACCAAGCGTCCATATCACCAAGCTGTTAGATAAATCAGGCTTCCTTATCAGATTTGCCTCTCCCCTCAGCCTGGTGCTGCTTCAAACTGGCTTATTTGCTACCCAAATCTATGAGGGGTCCAGGCAACCAAACCCACAGAAAGGAAACCTCTCTCCACCTTCTGTCAGAACTCTTCCACTCTTGGAGAATGCTCCCTCTCACCAGGTTCCCAGCAGGAGTTGGGGCATATCCCTGGGCAGCTAAGTAAATCAAACTTCCTCAGCAGATTTGCCACTCCCCTCAGCCTAGTGCTGCTTCAAGCCAGCAATTTTATTCCCCAAAGATGCAAGGCTTTCCAGGCAGAAAGGAAACCCCTCTCGACCCTCTGCAAGAACCCTCCCACTCTCAGAGAATGCTCCCTCTCACCAGGTTGCCTGTGGGAGTCACAGCTCAAACCAGCCTTTTTCCCTGTCATCTGTGTTGACTACCAGCCATCTGTGTTGACTACCACAGGGAGGGGACAAACTCATGAATCTTTCCTGAGCAATCCACATCGCCATCCAGCTCCCTCCAGACCGATGTCCCCAAGGTTCTTGCTTCATGTACCCCCAGCACAGACCACTCAGGCAGGATCCTGTCCCCAATCAGCCATCCTCAGAGAGTAAGTTAGTGAGTGCCCTCCTAAACCAATGTCATCTTGCCCCCCCCCTTATCCCAATCTGAAGTCTCTTTAATACTGTGTCTTCTCTTGTTTCATCTAAGATCAGAATATTGATTGATGGCTTTCTTACATTGATGTCATTCATAGGGATTCTCTCCAATTGGAGTAATTTCATGGTGTCTCATGCTAGAAAAATTAAGATTTTCTCATATATATGATAGTCTTATTGTTTCTGTCCAGCATGCATTCTCTCATGTTGCCTAAGGGAAGAATTATGAATAAAAGCTTTCCCACGTAGTGGACATTCATGTGATTTCTCTCCAGTGTAAGTTCTTTCATGTTGTCAAAGATGAGAATTTTGACTAAAACTTTCCCACATAGATGACATTTATATGGTTTCTCTCCAGAATGAGTTCCCTCATGTTATTTATGAGAAGAAGAATAAGTGAAGTCTTTCCCAAATATGTGACAATCATACGGTTTCTCACCAGTGTGAGTTCTCTGACGTATTTTAAGGGAAAATGAGTGAAAGAAGGCTTTCCTCCAAAGATAGCATTCATAGAGTTTCTCTCCAGTGTGAGTTTTCTCATGTTTTCTAAGATTAGAAATTTGATTGAAAGCTTTGCTGCATAGATGAAATTCATAGGGTTTCTCTTCATTGTGAGTTCTTTCATGTTCTCTAAGATAAGAATATTGACTAAAGGCTTTCTCACATAGATGATATTCATGGCATCTCTCTCCTGTGTGAGTTCCATTGTATTGCCTGAAGCCAGAATTTTCCATAAAGGCTTTATCACTTTGATGACATTCATATGGTTTACTTCTACTCTGAATCTGCTTACATTGATTACAAGATGAATGGTCACTGAGGACTTCTGCAAAAGACTTCCTGAAAAATGTTTTTTAATCATGTGAATTAATGCATGTTGAGTGACTGTGGATCTGTGAGAGGAATTTGCTTGCAAATAATTACATTTAAAGGAATTCTTTTAAATATCAGGTATCTGCAGTAGGGAATAATATGAGAGACTCTAAGTATATTGTTCATATATATAAATTTCTTCATCTTCTTACATATAAAATCTAGACTAATCCTCCAGTGATAGTCTCCAATTAAAACCTTTTCACTGTTAGTTTCATATATACATTGTTTTCCTCCAGTCACAGATATTTTCCCTACTGTAGAAATCCAATTTCAGAGCTATCTGATGAATTTTAAACTTCATGATGATTCAAAGATTATATATGTGAAACGTTTTTGACTACGTCTTTTTATATGAACTTGAGATAGAGTTTTGTGTTATGGTTAATTTTCCTTAAATTCAAGTTATGACAGATTTTTGCTGTAATAGCTTTTAATCCCATCAATCATTTCAGTGAGTTGACAGTGCTTAATTCCTAATTTATTCCATCCCCAAGTATCTATTTGGAAAGCTAAGATTTACACAATGAACCTTACCAATGACATGATGTTAGAAGTTTCTTTCCTGCATATAGGTTGGATGAATATCATTTCTATCATTTCATCATTTATAAAGCCACTTTTCCTGCCTGTGATAATTGGATGAACACAATAAATTGTTAGAGTAACATTAGGGGAAGAAAATGTTAGAAAGTTCCAAACATCCTTGTCCATATTTTTCAAATATTCACACTTAACTTGGAATGAATATCAAATTAATGAATGCTCTAAGCAGAAGAAAACATTAGAGGACATTACAATCAGAAAAGATTTTCAGGATTGATATACGAGAAAAAAATAGAAAGAAGTTGGGATGTCAGGGTGGTAAGAATGAGGGAAAACATCCCAAAAGTAGAACTGGGACAAAGATCACTACCTTAAAGCTTAATTCCAGTAGTAAATGAATATTCCTTTCTCAAAGTCAAAGACACTTTAGTAGAGACTGAGAGGTGTATGGTAAAGACCATGTGTAACATATATGTCTCCAATATGCTCATCTACATTTCAAAAATCATAACTCATTTAAGGAAACCTCAACATGATATTTTTAAGCACCTAGTCACTATCTTAGGGAGTGTCTTTTCTACTGGTGCACAGGATTTTAGAGCTCACCTGGCCTCTCATTTTGGGGAAGACCTATTCCTTCTCTCCACACCATTTCTCCTTGTCCACTTGGGAAATCACATCTCCTTTGCATAGCTGATATACTGATTGTAGTAAAAAAGATACCTGGATATTGAGTTATGTTATTAAAAGTGGAATGCTATCAAGTCCATGGCCAGGTACCAAAGAAAAAGTTAAGCATTGTAGGCCAGTAATGCAACAGTAGATTTAACACAAAACATTGGCAAGATTTCAACAGGAAAGTTGTAACTCTTGACCTTGTGTCCATTCAGTGGGGACCACTGATTGTTTTTGCCCATGGACAAGTTCAAAAGATACTGAAGAATCCTCTTTATCCTGGGGAAAATTTTTTGTATCCACAGTGTTTGATTATGTTTAAAAAATAATGCAATAAAATAGTTTCATCATAGTAGCTTAGGCAGGGTGTAGCTCTATTAGAAAACAGGGGAAAGGGGCAGAAGTTTTCCAAGGAACCTGATTTGGGTTTTTTCCAACCAGTGGAGTATAACATTCATCATCCATGAGAGATGAGGGCACAGAGAAAAAGAAGTCCAAAGGAAAACCATGAGTTGCTAACCCCCATGACTAGTAAAGCCACTGTTCCCCCATCATCGAGGCAAACAGCCTTGCTAAAGCCTGTGACTGATCAGCAAAAGGAGAGTGGAAAGTACATATTCCTTCCTAGAATGAGTGAAGGGGAGACAGAAGGCTGAATGTGGATTTTCTTCAGTGAGTTTAAACAGCATAGCCTGATTTGAATCACTGAGAGAGAAGGTTCAGTCAGTGGGAGGTGAAGGATTCATCTTCCTGGAAAGGTTTGCCAAAGAGTGCAATCTGCTGGACAGCTGTGAAAATGATGGCAAGCAAGGCTTTTCTCTTTCTTCTCTTTCCCAGCCCCCCACTGATCTGATCTGTGCAACATTAGTGGCTCTGTAGCTCTGTTTTGATAACTTAAACAGGACAATCTTAAAGTTTTAGAAAAAAAATGAAAGAAAAGCTGTGAATTAAAACCACAAGGCATGAAAGAAAATTTCATCAAGAGAATAAAATCACCAACACAAATGCCTAGATATCAATAAACATTACAAGCCATTCTAAGAAGAAGGAAAATATGACCCAGTCAAGGGAACAAACTAACAGTATAGATGAGGCACAAGATTTATGACAACAAATCACTGATGTTCACAAAAATGTTCTAAATCAGTGAAAGGAGTTGAGGAAAAATATAACTAAAGAGATAAAGATATTAAAATGAAACTGAGCATCAGCAAAAATTTGAAGCCTGCAAAGAAATGTATCAGAGCTTATAAGAAGGAAAGACAGAATGGATGATATTAACAGCACATTAGAGGCATATAATAGATCTGAATTGGTATAGGACAGAAAAACTGGATTGGACGACTTGAAATGGTAGAAAAACAGAAAAAGAAAAGAATGAAAAAAATTGAACAGTGTCTCAGGGAATTGAATGACAATAGAACATGCACAAACATAAATGTTATAAGTGTCTGAGAAGTATAAGAGAACAAAATGGGCAGAAAGAATATTTGAGGAAATAATTACAGAAAATTTACCAACTCTTATAAAAGCTGTGGATATCAATATTCAAAAGGACAACATACCCAAAAAGAATAAATCCAAATAGACCTACTCTGAGTCACCTTGAATTCTGAATGTCAAATGACAAAGATAAAGAGAGGATTCTGAGATCAGCAAGAGAAAAACAATGTATCACTTACAATGGAATCTCACTAAGACAAAGTGCCAATATCTCACCTGAAACCATGGAGGTGAGAAGGGAGTGGTATGATATATTTAAGGTACTGAAAGAGAAAAATTGTCTGGCAACAATCCATTAATAAGTAAAATTGTCATTAAAAAATGAAGGTGAGTTTAAAGTCTTCACAGACAATAAAAATGGAGAGAGTTTATCAATAAGAGCCTGAAATTACAAGAGATTCTAAAGGGTGTGAGACAGCCTGAAAGGAAAAGACAAGGGTGAGAGGCTTGGAGAAGAGTGTAGAAATGAAGACCAACTAAAGTTTTACAGGACAAAATTTTAAGATATGGCAACAAAAAGCCAAGTAATAAAACGGACAAAGTAATATTGCCTTAACAGTAATAAGATTGAATGTTAATGGATTGACCTCCACAGTGAAAAGACATAGACTGACAGGATGGATAAAAATATGATCCATTTATTTATTGTATACAGGAGACTTACAATAGACACACAGAAACAATAAGGCTGTAGGTGAAATGTTGGAAAAATATATTTCACACAAATAGGCATCAAAAAAGTTCTTGAGTAATGATACTAATATTGAATAAAATAGATTTTAAATGCAAAACTACTATAAGAGAGGAAGGTCACTATATATTAATAAAAGGGACAATTTACCAAGACAAAATAACAACAATAAATATTTGTTCACCTAATCAAGGTGCTTGAAAATATATACAGTACCTCGGGAAAAACTGAAGGGAGAATTAGAAGTCTCTACAATTATAGCCAGAGACTTCAAAAAAACCACTTCCAGCATTGGATAGAACATCTAGAGAGAGAATAAAGAAAAAAAAGAAATTGAGTACTATGACAAATGACCTATACCTAACATACGTTCTAAACCATTACTCCTCCAAACAGTAGGGTATGTATTCTTCTAAAGTGCTCAAGCTTCTTTTCCCAGGATAGACCACATGTTAGGTCAAA
>JAQZBX010044663.1:0-21293 GCA_029593785.1 Cabassous unicinctus
TTTTTTTTTTTTTTTTTTTTTTGGTTCATAAACCATACAAGTTATCTAAAGTTTACAATCAATGACTTTTGGTATAATTGGAGTTGTGCTTTCATCACTTCAATCACTATTAGAACATTTTCATCACTCCAAGGATAAAAGTAAAAAAATCAGTATCATACCAATATGTTAGCACTACCAAATAAAGGTTTTTTAAAAAAATAATATGAAGGTTTCTTAATATCCAAGCATTTAGGAAAAAACTTTAGAAAAAAACATTTTTACAACTTCTGCACAGATTAAACCTCATGTCTCCATTCTTTAATGACATTCTATTCTCTAGTGACACATTCTAGTTATTAACTCCATGAGTTTTCTCCTTTTATTTAGTTTATAAAAGCAAAAACATTGAAAATTTGCCCTTCTGTTCCTGGTTTGCTTCCCTCAACATAATGTCCTCCAAGTTCATCCATATTTTTATATGCTGCAGAACTTCATTTCTTTTTACAACAGAACAAAATTCCTCTATGTATATATACCACAGTTTTCTTATCCACTCATCAGTTGATGGATACCTGGGTTGATTCCATCTTTTGGCAATTCTGAATATTGTCACTATGAAGATCTGTGTACAGATGTCTGTTTGTGTCTCTGCTCTCAGTTCTGGGTATAAACTTAGTAGTGATATTGTCATGTCAAATGGCAGATTTATATCTAACTTCCTTAGGAAATTCCAAAAAGATGTCCACAGTGACTGTACCATTCTACATTCCTATGAAGAGCGTATAAGCATTCTTATCTCTCCATATCCTCTCCCTCACTTGTAGTTTCCTGTTTTTTCTTTTTTTGATAGTAGTCATACTGGTAGTTGTAAAATGATATCTCATTGTAATTTGATTTGCAATTACCTAATAGCCACTGATGTTGATTTTTTTTCATTTTTTTTGTCATTTGTATTTCTACTTAAAAAAAAGTCTATTCAGGTTTTTGTCCATTTTTTAATGAGGTCATTTGTCTTTTTATTGTTGAGTTGTAGGATCTGTTTATATATCATGGATAATACATCCTTGTCAGATGTGTTATCTCCAAATATTTTCTCCTGTTTTTGAGAGTGGACTGCCTTTTCACCCTCTTCACAAAATCCCTTTATGTGCAGAAGTAATTTTTATGAGGAGGTCCCATTTGTCAATTTTCTCTTTTGTTGCACATGCTTTGGATATAAGGTTTAATAGACCCCTACATACTATAATGTCTTGTAGATGTTTCCTTACATTGTTTTCTAGGAGTTTTATGATATTGAATTTTATATTTCAGTCTGTGATGCATTTTGAGTTGATTATTATTTTGGGAGCAGGAAAGGGTCCTCTTTCATTCCTTTGGTTATGGATGTCCAGGTCTCCAAGAGTTATTTGCTAAAGACACTGTTCTGTATTAGTAAAGTGGAATTAATAGTTTTATAAAAAATCAATTTACCTTAGAGTCAAGAGTATATTTCTGAACCTTCAATTTGATTCCATTGATCAATGTGTCTATCCTTATGCTAACACCAAGCTGTTTTGACCATTAGTTGGTAATACACTTCAAGTTCAGGAGGTGTGAGTCTTCTGATTTCATTCTTCTTTTTTAGTGGTGATAGTGGGTATACATCTCTTGCTTCTGATCTTAGAGGGAAAGATTTCAACCTCTTCCCTTTGAGTACAATGTTGGGTATGAAGTTTTAATATGTCTCCTTTCTTATATAGAAGAATTTTGCATATTCTTTTCAAATATATATATATATATTTCATAGGATTTTTATTATGAAAGGATTTTGTCATTTTCTGCATTGATAGATGTGATCATGTATTTTTTTTTTTGCTTCAGTTTGTTAATATTGTGTATTACATTGATTTTCTTATGTAGAATCACCTTTGCATACACAGAAGAAATCCCACTTGGTCCTGGTGTATGATTCTTTTGATATGCTGTTGGATTATATTTTCAAGTATTTGTTGAGAAATTTATGTCTATGTTTATTAGAGAGATTGATCTGTAATTTTCTTTTCTTGTAGTTTATTTATCTGGCTTTTGTATTGGGGTGGTATTGGCTTCATAAATTTTGGGTAATATTCTCTCTTTTTCAAGTTTTGGAATAGTTTAAGCAGAATAAGCATTAATTCTCCTTGAAATCTTTGGTAGAATTTACCTGTGAAACTAACTGGTCCTGGACTTTTCGGGGGGGGTGTTAAATTTTTATTTAATCTCTCTGCTTGTGCTTGGTGTGTTGAGCATTTCTTTTAGAGTCAATGTGGGTTCTTTGTGAATTTGTAGGATTTCTTCCATTTTATTTAGGCTGTCTAATTCGTTGTAAAATAGTTTCTCATCTCCTCTTATGATCCCTTTTATTTCTGTGGGGTCTGTTGTAATGTCCCTCCACTCATTTCAGATTTCATTTATTTGCATCATCTCTCTTTTTTTCTTTTTTAGTCTAGCTAAGAGTTTATCGATTTTATTGATTCTCAAAATTCAGCTTTTAGTTTTATTAATTTTCTCTATTTATTTGTTATTATTGTTCTCAATTTTATTTATTTGTCCTCTAATGTGTTATTTCTTACTGTTTCTTTGCTTTGAGTTTGATTTACTCTATTTTTTTATTTTCTCCAAATTTTCAGTTAGGTCTTTGATTTTATCTCTTTCTTCTTTTTTAATTTGAGCCTTTAGGGGCATAATTTTCTCTCACAGCACTTCCTTCAGGGTATGCCATAAGTTTTGATTTGTTGCTTTCTTATTTTCCTTCATCTATAGATATCTCTTTCTCTTTCTTGCAATTTCAACTTTTATCCATTGTTTAATTAGGAGTATTGTGTTTAGCCTCCATATATTTGCAAATTTTCCCTTTTCCTGCCTATTATTGATTTTCAGCTTCATTCCCTTATGGTTAGAGAAGGTTCATTGTATAATTTCAATCTTGAATGCAGTTTCGTGGCCCAAAATGTGGTCTATTCTGGAGGAAGATCTATAAACACTTGAGCAGAATGTATAACCTGTTGATTTGGTGTGCAAGGTTCTATATATAAGTCTCAGGTACAGCTCATTTATCACATTGTTCAAGTTTTCTTTTTACTTCTTTATCTTGAGTATAGTTGTTTTACCTATTGATATGAATGTCATTTTGAAGTCTCCAACTATTACTGTAGAAACATCTATTTGTCCTTTTAGTTTTGCCAGATTTGGACCCATGTATTGGGGAACCCTGGTAAGGTATTTATATATTTATGACTGTTACCATTTCCTGGTGGATTGTCCCTTTTATAAATATAATTGCCTTCTGCATCTTTTATCACTTTTTTGCAGTTGAAGTTTGTTTTGTCAGACACCAGTATAGTTACCTCTGTTCCCTTTTGGTTTCTGTTTTCAAGAAATGTTTTATAAAAACTTTCAATTTCAGTCTACTTACATCCTTGGATCCAAGGTGAGAGTCCTGCAGAGAACATGTGGATAGCTCATGTTTTCTTATCCATTCAATCATCCTATGTCTTTTGATTGGAGGACTTAATTCCTTAATAATCAAGCGTTATTACTGTAAAGGCATTACATACAGTTATATTATCCCTTGACTTTCATATGTCATTTCTTATTTTTGTGTTTTCACCCTTTTTGCTTCTCTTCCTGATAGTCTTCACTTATACACTTTCTTTCATGCCTCTCTCTCTTGTCTTTTCTTTCCTGGCTGTGAAATTCCCTTTAGTGTTTCTTGCAGAGCTGGATTCTTGTTTTAAAACTCTCTTCATTTCTGTTTATTTGTTGCCTTAGTCAGCCATAGGGGTACTGATGCAAAGTACCAGGAATCTGTTGTCTTTTATAAAGGTTATTTATTTAGGACAAAACCTCACAGTTACAAGTCCCTAAAGAGTCCAACTCAAGGCTTCATTCTCACTAAAATCAGCTGCCATGTGTTGAAGCAAGATGGCAGGCAATATCTGCCTGATCTTTCCTTCCTTCTTCCTCTCAAGGCTCCATGGTCCCAGTTTCTTCTGATATCAGTTGTATGCTGGCATAGGGCTTCTTTCTGGACATTCTCAGCTGCTAAACTTCTCTCTTCTCTTCAGCTGGAAACTATCAGGCAAATGGGTTAGCTTTATTCCTGAGGCTTTAGCTGTTTGAGACTTTTATCACATGGTCGGACTGAAATGATCAAATTCTCTCCTCTTCTGTGTCTCCTTCTTTGTATCTTCATGAGTGAGTGTCCATTTATATAGGCCAAAGTGTTGGGGACTCAACCTGAACTACAACTTATTGACATAGCCCTATCAAAGCCCTAAAATTGATTTT
Organism: Cabassous unicinctus; assembly: GCA_029593785.1. Taxonomy (NCBI): domain Eukaryota; kingdom Metazoa; phylum Chordata; class Mammalia; order Cingulata; family Chlamyphoridae; genus Cabassous; species Cabassous unicinctus. The sequence continues at coordinate 4,291 of JAQZBX010044663.1, forward strand.
GAAAGATAAATTTAAAACTTTTGAATTTAATACAGTCAAAGCATACCATACTCAGACAAAAAGACCAGTTCAAAAGCATAATTTCTCTTTTTTGGTATTCATAAATCATCCCAAACTGCTACATTTGTGAATTGGTTTGAAAATATTTTTTAATATTTTTGAATATTTTAAACTCACTGTCATATTTTAAGGAGAGTTTTGCCACATAAAGAATTATTGACTGGCAGTTTTTCTCTTTCAGTAGTGTAATTATATCATACCACTTTTTTTCTCACTTCCAGGGTTTCTGAAGAGAAATCCTCACTAAGTAGTTTTGTCCTTTCCTTGTATAAGCTGTTTCCCTTTTTCCTTGCTGCTTTCAGAATTTTCTCTTTATCTTTGGCATTTGGCATTCTTAATATTATGTGTCAAAGAATAAAGCTATTTGGATTTAATCTAATTGGAATACACTCTACTTCCTGGACACATATATTCATGTCTTTCATGGAGTTGTGATATTTTCAGACATTATTTCCTCAAATATTCTTTATACACATTTCTCCATTCTCCTCTCCTTCTGGAACACACATAACTCCCATAACCAACATGGAAACTCCCATGTTGGTGCAATATATCCTATCATTCAAGTCGTTAAAGACATGCTCATTCATTTTTTCCCCATTCTTTTCTTTTTCTGTTCTCTCTTCTTAAGCAGTCTCTTCTCTATTCTACATCACTGATTATTTCTAGCATGATTTTAAATCTGCTGTTGTATGTAACTCCTGTATTTTTAATAACTATTGGCTCTTTCATTCACAAAAGATCTGTTATTTTCCTCAAAAAGATTTCAATTTTTTCTTTGTTTAACCCAGTGTCTTCATAGTGTTTTTATTTCTTTTTTCTCTTACTTTTATATTTTTAAAATTCTTATTATAAAGAAGATTTAGATAACATAAATTTTATATAAAAAATATATGGGATTCTCATATACCTCATAGCATCCTCTTCCCACATTTTCCCCATAAACAGCATCTTAAATTAGTTTGATATATTTGTTGCAATGGATGAACACATATTGAAGCATTGCTAACTAACCAGGTCTATAGTTTATATTATGGCTTACACTTTGCACTGTAAAATTTTATAGTACAAAATGATTTGACATAATGTATAAAACCCTTTGTGTGTCATTGCAATGCTATGCAGAATACCCCAAAATGCCAAAAATGTCCCATGTTACACTTTTTCTTCCCTCTCCATGCCCACAGAAACTTTGGTGACCACTGTTTTATATCAGTGTTACAAGTTCTTCCATTACTAGAATAATAATGTCTACTTTAGTCCATAGATGCAATCCCCACTTATGCTGGTTTATACCTCAATCTTGAGAATATGGGATGGAGATGTCTACATAGTTTCATCTATGATATAGAAGGGCATTTGGTCCCATGTGGCAGATGGGTGGAATGGTCCAGCTTGCAATTGTAAATATTGTCTTTTTGGGATGGATGTTCTACATCATACTTTTGTTAGTTGTCTTAGGTGAATCTGATGAATTGGAAGGTAAGTGTTGGCTGCAACCCTGCTGAGTTACAGCATATGAATAGCTGGAAGATTTAAGTCTATGGGACACACATTTCATGGTTATAGTGCTAATTATATGTTCAAATAAAGGGGGCAGTAGAACTATGAGTAAGAAATTTATAAATGAGTCCAACTATGATACATTTGGGGAAAAAAACTTATCATGTATTCCAAGGTAATGCCCAATGACATGGTGACAAATTCCTGGGTTTCTATGTCCTGCCTATAGTGTCCAGATATTTCTAGAACCCTCAGGAGACCTCGTGCTTGAGTAACTGTTTTCTGCAACAGTCAGGAAACTCTTTGTAAGATGAGCATAGGTTTATCCTTTGTAATGACCCCCAACTCACTTTGAAACTCTTAGCTATAAAAATTCATTTGTTTTTAATATTTCCCTCTTTTGGTTGAGGTACGTTTTTCCATATAAATTACTATTTGGCATTTTGTAAGAAAGCCAATGTTGGGAATGTTCTTAGGGCAACATGGGAGGGGAGGGTTTAGAGTGTCTGATGTGGGGGGCATTTGGGAAAAAGCACACCTGAGGCAGGCTTCCAGGGAATGTGTGACTGTCCATATTGTCATAATATGTTGTATCAGTGGGTAGAGATACACATAATGAGTGAGAATGTGATGGAATCCCATCCTGGGGAGACCTACCATGTTCTGAAATAGAGGGGCAGAAGTCTATTGAGAGCATAGGCAATTCCTAATAAGGGAGGACAGAGTAGTATGTCAAGTACTCAATATTGTTGTAAGTAACTATGAATCTTGTTCTTCAAGGAGTGAAGACTGTTGGTTGCCATGGGTCCCAAAGAGAGGGGGGGGAAGTAATAGAATAGATGGAACATGGGGCTTCTTGGAGGTGATGGAAGTGTTCTAAGTGATCTTGCAATGATGGACACAGGTCATTTTAAATTTCATCAAAATCTATAGAAATGTATTGTCCAAAGTGTAAACCATAATGTAAACCACTGACCATGGGTATTAGCTATATTTCAATATTTTTACATCAATTGTGACAAATGCACCATCTACATACAAATTGTTATTCATAGGGGAAAGAGGAAAAGATGGAGGATGTTGGGTATATGGGAATCCCCTCTATTCTGTACATAACTTTTCAGTAACCTAAAATTTCTTTGAAGAAATAATGGAAAGAGTAAGAAAATGTGGGAATAAATGGAAGACAATGTCACTTTACTTACAAGACATCAGATTTTACATGATGAAAAACATTATGTCAAAAACAAATTTATTTATTTGTTAAAAATATTTTCACTACTTTTTATCATTCCAATTTTTTAAATGTATTTTTAAAAATTAGATATATATATTATTATTTAAAGATACTTAGATTACACAAATATTCACAAAAAAATATAGGTATTCCCACGTGCCCCACTCCCCACACCTCCCACACCATCCCACATAAGCAACATCATCATTCATTAGTTTGGCACATTCATTATAATTGATAAATACATCCTGGTGCATTGCCATTGAGCATGGACTACAGTTCACATTGCACTTTACACTCTCTCCCACACAATTCTGCAGGCTATAGGAGATTATGTAATACCATATATCTGTCATTGCAATTCCATTTCTTTTTGTATTTTATTTCTTATTTTATAACTATCATTATTATTTCATTTTCTTAATTTTATCTGGCTATTTCATTGGCTTCATTTTTCAAGATGTTTTGGATCACAGAAAGATTACAACTAAGACAGGGGAGCATCATTTCTGTGGGGTGTCAGTGATGGGGAATGCATGGGAGGAGGTTCACCTGGGCATATATATAAGGCATATAAATGTCTTTAAATGTTCATGGGGCATTGTCACAGTGAGTGGAAATCCACACAATAACTGAAAGAATATCAAATTCCCATTCTCAGGGGCTCTGCCATATTCCCTAATGGATCAGCAAGAATCACCTGAGTACAGTGGTAATGACTAGTAATGGAGTATGATCCATTGATGGGCTATTAATATTGATAACTTTTCTTATGAACCTTTACTTTTGAAATTGAAACTTAATCTAGTATTATAGATGCCTAAAAGTTACCTCCTGAGAGCCTCCATGTTGGTCAAATGTGGCCTTTTCCTAAGCGAACCTCAGCATGTAAATGCATTACATTCTCCCCAATGTGGGATATGACTCCTGGGGATGAGCCTCCCTGGCACTGAGGGATTACTACCAAGCACCGACTAGCACTGCAATTGTTAAAAGAGCTTGACCAAATGGGTAAAGGTAAAGACAAATGAGTTTATATGGCTAAGAGATTTCAAAGCAAATTGGGAAGTCATTCCACATTCCAGAGTTTACACTCATGCATGTCTCATCAGGATCTCATTGAATGACAAAGTAAATACTACCTTAAATAGTGGGGCTCATGAAGGCTCTGGATACATCCAGACACTATTGTCAGGGCATTTGGCTCAAGAGTTTGAGGCCTTGCCAAAGGGCCCTACTTTTGAATTTTTGCTCCCCCATGTGACAGGGATGGACTTATTTGTGCTTTCTAAATCCTCTAAATCACAGCTCTTCTAAATCCTTCTATATGAAACTTTAATTAGTACTAGGTTTGATAGGTATACATCAAATAGACTAAAATCTTTGGGCTGTCCATATGCCAGCTGGGTCCTGAATCTCAACAGAAATGCAACACCTTCTCTCCAGTTCATTGGTCTCAACAAGAAAAATGAACAAGGAGATGATGATGGACAATGATCATCCCAAGAAATGAGACAGTCTGCAACTGCAATCAAGTGAGTCCCTTCCATCTGCCCTATGGAATTGAAGTCCCTCCTCAATTGAAGGTGGAGTGGGCATCACAATCTCAGAATCCTCACAATTGAGGAATGAACTATGGACTCAAGTAGACTTACTGGTATTCTACTATAGACATTGTGATTCTAGCAGTGGAAGAAATTATTACATTGGTGTGGAGGCAGTGACCACTAGAGGCTCTGAGGGCAGGGAGAGGGAAAAGCAGTTGTAATATGAGGGACTTTTTGGGTTTTGAGAATTGTCTTGAATTACATTATAATGGCAGATACAGGACATTACATATCTTGCCATAACCAACAAAATTGTGCAGGAGAGAGTGTAAACTAAAATATAAACTATAATCCACACTTAGGGGCAATACTTCAAAATATTTTCATCAATTGTAATGAATGTACCCCATAAATGAAGGATTTTTAATGTGGGAAAATGTGGGAGATGTAGGGAATGGGACACATTGGAATCCTCTCTAGTTTTATATAACATTTATGTAATCTAAGTATATTTATTTTACTTTTGATTTTTTTGAAAAATATTAGATTACATAAATGTTACACAAAAAATATAGGGGTTCCCATATACCCCACCTCGCACACCTCCCACAGCCTCCCACATAAACATCCTTCATTATTGTGGCACATTAATTGCAATTGATAAACACATCCTGGGGTTTTGCCATTAAGCATGGACCATAGTTCAAATTGTAGACCACACTCTCTCCCACACAGTTCTGCATGTTATATGTTGATATAAAATGGCCTATATCTGACATTGTAATGTCACTCAGGACAATTCCCAAGTCCTGAAAAAGCCCTGTATAACAACTGCTTTTCCCTCTCACTGCCCCCAGAGCCTCCAGTGGCCACGGGCTCCCCATCAATGTTGTAATTTCTTCCATTGCTTAAATCATATTAAATCAATATGTCTATAGTAGAATAACATTAAGTCCACTCTAGTCCATAGCTCTTCCCCCCATCCTGAGGTATCTTTAAAAAAAATAATTTAAAAATATATTAAAAAAATAAACCCTAGTTGCCAGAGAGTTTCATCCCCTGGAGACATGTCCCACTCTGGCTGGAAGGTTGTGAGTTCATATGCTGATTTTGGCTTACAGAGAGGACATATTTGAGCAAAAAGGGGCTTTCAGAAAGTACCCTTTTGGCAATTCTTAATAATAGGCTAAGCTTCAATTTCACAAGAACAAGGTTCACAAGTACAAGCATCGATATCAAGGGCCGGTCATATTGGCCTTTCTTCTTTCACTAGGCACTGCCTATGTACTCTAGGGATGCTCACCACTCTAATAGAGAATGTAGCATGACTCTCCAAGATGGGAATTGAATATTCTTTTGTTTATTGTGTGGTTGTCCAATCACCAAAAAAACACACCATGACCACTTCGACATATTCATATTTCATAGAGACATGCCCCAGGTGCACCCCATACCCACACATTCCTTCACCACTAATGCCCACACAAATGATCCTTCCTTGCCACATTTGCCAGTCCTCTGCATTCCAAAACATCCCCAAGAGAAAAAAGAAAACAAATAATTAAAAATAGTAAAAAATACAATATAAAAACAAATGAATAAAAATAAATATAAAAAAGATTTCTTTTGTACATTCCCCAGTGTCTTATTTTTTTCACTCTATTTTCAAAGAAGTTTTAGGTAACAGAACAGTCACATAGAAAATGTAGCCTATTCCCATATACTTCACCCTTTCCTCCTCACATATTTCCCTATTAATATTATCTTACATGATTATGGTACATTTGTTACAACTGATGAAATAATGTTGAAGCATTGTCACTAACCATGGTCATTGGTTGACATTATGATCCACATTCTGTGAACCACACTTTTATAAGTTCTAACAAAATGTATAATGACCTCTATCCATCATTACAAGATCATGCAGAACCATTATAATACTCAAAAATTTCCCATGCTTCATACATTCTTCTCTCACCCTCACCTCATAACCCTTGGTAACCAATGGGTTGCAATTTTGGAAGGACAAGTTTCCTAGGTAAAGGCATTAATATATAAGGGCTTAATATATTCATCCATTTTCTATTTTTAGGCACTGCCTATGTATGTGAGAGACTCTTGCCCCTTCAGAATTTACAGGACCCAAAAGGATGGGAGTTTTCTTGTTTATTATTTATGTCTCCACTCACTGAGCTAACACCCTATGCCAAGATAAACATTTTAATTTTCCTCACTAGCATGCCCCAGGTAAACCCTTTCCCATATATCTGTCCACCATAAATGCCATGCACCAGTCATTCTCCACTGCCATATTTACCAAAAGCATATTCCAGCTGTAGCAGTTTGGCATTATTTATCAATTCCAAAAATAGATATTGGGTTATGTTTGTGAACAGGTCTTTTCCTCTGGGCATATTATAATCTATTGGATTCAGAGTTTTCAATTTTACTTGATTAAATAATGATTAAGGCTTTGATTGGGCCACATCAGTAGGACATGTGATGTTCCCATGTAAGGACAGAGAAACTGTAACCCAGAGAAGGGAGGTTGGAGTTTTTGTGCTGGAGCCCCAGGAATTAAGCACATAGAGGAACAGAGCAGCTGAGCCTGGAGAGAATGGAGCCCTGGGGAGAGACAGAGCTTACTGAGGAACCATAAAAACACCATAAACATGTCTGCACCATTCTACATTCTCACCAGTAGTGGAGGAAGGATCCCTTTTTCCATATCTTCTCCAACACTTGCAGTTATCTGTGTGTTTTTTTTAACAACAGCCAATCTAAGAGGTGTAAGATGATATTTCATTGCAGTTTTGATTTGCATTGCATTTCCCTAACAGCTAGTATGTTTTGCATCTTTTCATGTAGTTTTTAGCCATTAGTATTTCTTCTTTGTAAAAGTGTCTTGCCCATTTTAGGAATAAACTTAACTAATAATGTCAAATATCTTGCCCATTTTAGAGCCAGTTGTTTGTATTTATTTTTGAAATGTAGTATTTCTCTGTGTATGACAGATATGAGGCCCTTAGCAGATAAATGGCTACGAAATATTTTCTACCATTGAGTAGGGTACATTTTCAATTTCTTGATGAACTCTATTAAAGTGCATAAGTTTTTAATTTTGAGGAGGTTCAATTTATTTATTTTTTCTTTTATTGTTTGTGCCTTGGGTGTAAAGTTTATGAAACCATTTCCTACTAAAAGATCTCATAGATCCTTCCCTACATTATCTCCTAGGAATTTTATGGTATTGGCTCTTACATTTAGAATTTGATCCATCTTTACTTTTGGATATGAGAGCGTTCTCCCAGCTCCATTTGTTGAAGAAACAAATCTCTCCCAGTTGAGCCAGCTTGATGACCTTGTTGAATATCAATTAACTTTATATTTGTAGATCTACAGCAGAACTTTACATGTGTTTCCACTGGTCAGTATGTCTATACTTGTGCTAAAATCATGCAGATTAAGCCACTGTAGCTACGGAGTATGATTTAAATTCAGGTAGCTTCAGCCCTCCAGTTGCATATTTCTTTTTCTATATATTCTTGGCTATTCAAACTCCTTTCCCATCCAAACAAATTCCATAATTGTCTCTTTCAAATCAATAAAAAATGCTGTTGTAATTTTTATTGGGATTGTGTTAAGACTTTAAATCAATTTGTAAGACAGGCATCTCAATGAGGGTTATTGTTCTAATCCATGAATATGGAATACTCTTCCATTCACTTAGGTCTTCTTTGATTTCCTTTAATAATGTGTAGTTTTCTTTGTACAAGTACTTTGCATCTTTAAATAAGTTTATTCCTAGATATTTAATTCTTTTAGTTGTAAATGTAAATTTTTTTCTTGATTTCTTACTCAGATTCCTCATTAGTGTACAAAAATGCTACTGATTTTTCCATATTGATCTTATATACTGTCACTCTACTAAACACATTTATCAGCTGAAGACTCTTTGTTGTAGATTTTTCATGCCTTTCTCCATATAGGATCATGTTCTGCAAGAAGGATAATTTTTACTTCTTCCTTTCCAACTGGTATTCCTTTTATTACTTTTCCTTACCTAAATGCTCAAGGAAAGACTTATAACACAATGTTAAATAAGAACAGTGACATGGGGCATACTTGCTTTGTTCCAGATCTTAGAGTGATAGCCTTTTGAAGTTGAATATGATTTGATGTGGGTTTTTCATGCATACCCTTTTCATGCTGTGGAAGTTTCCTCCTATCCCTATCTTTTCAAGTGTTCTTTATCAAGAAAGAATGCTATATTTTGTCAAATGTCTTTTCTGCATCAATAGAGATGAACATATGATTTTTTTATCTTGATCTCTAAATGTGGTGCATTTCATTAATTTTCTTATGTTGAACTATCCTTGCATACTACAGGTGAAATCCACTTGGTCACAGTGTATAATTCGTTTTAGAAATTGTTGAATATGATTAGCAAGTATTTTGTTGAGGTTTTTAGCATCCAGTTTCATTAGAGAAATTGGTCTGTAGTTTGTTTTTCTTGTTCCATCTTTATATGACTTTGGTATTAAGGTGATGTTGGCATGATAGAATGAGTTAGACAATGTTCCCTTCACTTCTATTTTCTCAAAGAGTTTAAACAGAATTGATGTTATTTCTTTCCAGAATTATACGTAGAATTCATCTGTGAAGCCATCTGGTCCTTGGCTTTTCTTAGTTGGGAGGTTTTTTATGACTTATTCAATCTCCTTACTTTTGATTGGTCTGTTGAGTTAAACAATTTCTTCTTTAATCATTGAAGCTTGCTTTTGTGTTTCTAGATATTTATCTAGTTCTACTAAGTTTTCCATTTTGTTGGCATACAATTTTTCAAAGTATCATTTTATGATACTCTTTGTTTCTGTGTTTTCAGTGGTAATATCCACTATTTCACTTTATGTTTTATTATTTGCATCTTCTCTCATTTTTCTTCTGTTATTCTAGCTAAACACTTGTCAATTTTATTAATCTTTTCAAAGAATGAGATTTTGGATTTGTTATTTTTTTTCTAGAGTTATTTCTTTGTTATGAATTTTGTTTAGCTGTGTTCTACTTTTTCAAATTTCCATCTTACTACTTGCTTTGGGATTGGTATTTTGTTCTAGCTCCTCCAGCTCCTCTAGCTCCTCCATTTAGGTCTTTGATTTTAGCTCTTTTTTCTTTTTTAATATAAGCAGTTTTGGCTATAAATTTCCCTGTTAGCACTGCTATGCATTCCACAGGCTTAGATATGTTATGTTCTCACTTTTATTCATTTCAAAGTACTTACTGACTCCTTTTGCAATTTGCTCCTTGATCCACTGATTGATAAAGAACTGTGTTATTTAACTTCCATAACTTTTTGCCTAATCTGGATCTGTGTCCCTTATTAATTTCCAGCTTCATTTCATTGTGCTCAGATAAATTACCTTGTATAATGTCACTTTTTCCAAATTTGTTGAAACTTGTTCTTTGACATAGCATATGTTCTATCACAGAAAATGAGCTATGTGTGCTCAAGAAGAATGTACATCCTGCTATATTTTGTTGTAATATTCTGCATATGTCCATTAGCCCTAAATCCTCTAACATATTAATCAAATCTCCATCTCTTTATTAAATCTCTGTCAAGATGTGTCTCTCTAATTGTGATAATTATGTATTAAATCCCCACTACAATGGTGGAGGCATCTATTTCTCCCCTTGGTTTTTCCAATGTTTCCATCATGTGTTTTGGGACACACTGTTTATATTCATAAATGTTTATGTCTGTTTTTTCTTAACGATAGCTTAACCCTTTTATTAATATATAGTGTTCTTTTTCTCTTTGAAGTGTTTCACATTTATAGCCTATTTTATCTGATATTAGTATACCTACTCTTGCCCTTTTTTGCTTATTATTTGCATATAAAATCATTTTTACAATCATTTACTTGCAACCTCCTTGTATTCCTGCATCTAAGGTGAGTTTCTTGTAGACAGCATGTAGACCGGTCATATTTCCTTATCCATTCTTCTTTTTTGTGTCTTTTGATTGTAGAGTTTAATCAATTAACATTCAAAGTTATTACTATCAAGGCAATACTTACATTAGTTATTTTTTCTTTGGGTTTATATATGTCATTTTTATTTCTCTTTTCATCTTTTTAGTTATTCTTAGTAATAATCTTACTTTCCAAAATCTCCTCCAAACCTCTTTCCTGTTTTTTTTTTCCTTTCAAACTGCAGCACTCCCTTTAGCATATCTTGAATAGTAGGTTTCTCTTTCACAAACTCTTAATTTCTGTTTATCTTTGAATATTTTGAACTTCCCCTCATTTTTGAATGCCAGCTTTGCTGCTACAGATTTCTTGTCTGGCAGTTTGTGTTTTTTTTCTTTTAGCACCTTAACTATGTCATAACACTGCTTTCTCACCTCTAGGGTTTCAGATGAGAAAGCAATAGTTAGTATTATTGAGCTTCGCTTGTACGTGATGGATCATTCTTTACCTGCTGCTTTCAGTATTATCTATGATCTTGTGTTTTTGACTACTGATGAGTTTATGTGTCAGGGTAGGCCTACAAGGATTTATGCTGTTTGGATGTCTTGCTCTTCCTGGACATGCACATAATGTCTGTCAAAACAGTTGGGATATATTCAGCCATTATTTCCTCCAACACTTCTTTTTCCTTTTCCCTGTTCTTCTCCTTCTAGGATGCCTATAATTTGTATTTATGTGTATTTCATGTTTTCATTCAATTCCCTAGGACCCTGCTGAGTTTATGTGATTTCAGCATGTTTTTTTATTTTTTGCATTGTACCATTCATTACTGTATTTTTCAGCCAAATGGGTACTGATGCAAAGTATCAGAAAACTGCTGGCTTGTATAAAGGGTATTTATTTGGGGTAAAATCTTACAGTTACATGGCCCCAAAGAGTCCAAGTCAAGGTACCATAAGAGGTACTTTCTTACCAAAGTCAGCTGTAACATGTTGAAGAAAGATGGTGGGAAATCTCTGCCTGGTCTCTCCTTCCTTCTTCCTCTTATGACTCCATGGTCCCAGCTTCTTCTGATCTCAACTGTAGGCTGACATAGGGCTTATTTCCTTCTGGGCCATTTCAGATGCTCAATTGCTCTGTTTTCTTCAGCTGCAAACTATCACATGAATGGCTTATTTCTCCTAGGACCACAGAATCAAACATAACAGAGCTATCTCCTCTTCCTCTGTGTCTATGGAATGCTCTCTCCTTGTGTGTCATATTGAGTGAGTGTATGGGTCCATTTATAACAATCCACTAAGGGGGCAGGGACTCAACCAGAGTCATGCCCTACTAACATGGTCAAAGAAAAAACCCAAAGTTTTTTTTAATAAGTAAACTTAAAACCATTAAATTTAATAAAATCAAAGGACATCACACCCAGAAGAACAGGCCAGTTTACAAAAATAATAATCTTTTTGGGGATTCATAAATAATCTCAAACTGCTGCAATTACCATCAGATCTCTTATCTTTTTATGTAAGTTTATGATTTCTTAAGTATGTTCCCCAAGTGTCTTCTTAATATTCTTTATCTATTCCTTCACTTCATTAAGTTGATTAATGATATTATTTGGACATCCTTGTTTAGTTCCATGTTTTAAATGTTCTCCTGTTTTTCAGTTTGTTCTTTAGACTGGGCCTTGTCTTCCTGTTTCTTAGTATGGTTTGTAATTTTTTGCTTGTGTCTATGCATACATTTATCTTGATAGACTTATTCGGATAGCTTTTCTTACTACTCAAGGCTTTCATAATGCTTTGTTTTGTGTTTACATTCCCTTTTGACAATTGGTTCCACTTATTCTCTATTCTTGTAGTTGTCTGTGTTCCTACAAAATAATAATAAGTCCATAGAAAAAGAATGGAGAAGAGAAAAAGACAAAAAATGGAAAAGAAATAGATAGAAAAGGAATCTTAAAAGACCTGTGGAAAAAATGAAAAAAATATAAATAATAAGAATGAAATATTATAAAAAATAGAAAGGATTAAGAATACAAACTGTGGAATTAAACATGAAAAGAATAAGAAAAAATATAATGAAATAAAACACCAAAAATATGAGAAGAGAAAGAATATGAAGACTTAACAAGAAAAGGTGGAATAAAAAAAAGCAACTGATGAGGGAAAAATGAAAGAAAGAAAGGAAATAAAGAAACAAAAGAGTAACAAAAAGAAAAAAGAACAAATAAATAGCCAAAACAACAACAAAAACTCCAAAACAAACAAACAAACAGAAAAAAAGGCTTCCCTCTCAGTCCGCTAGCAATCTTCTCAGGCTGCCAGTGCTCAACAGTCCATCACCTTGCAGCCTACCCTCCCCAGGTAAGGTACCAGGGTCTAGAGAAAAGAATAAGGAATAAAAAAGTAAAAATAACAAATCAAATTACTTAATAACAAAACAAAACACCTCACTCTATGTTCCTGTGCCAAGACTGCTTGTCCTTCAACTCCTGCTGCCTGGGGTGCCTCTCACGACCTCCCTATCACTCAGGCTTGTTAGGCTTTTTTTTAGGTGGTACTGCGGATTGAACGTGAGACTTTGTATATGTGAAGCAGGAATTTAACGACTGAGCTACACCACGTCCACCAGTTAGACTAGGCTTCTAAAGGCTTCTGAAGGCTCATATTCTTCCTCTGTTCACTCTTTTAACTCTCAGGCCAGTTTGGCTTCTCATGTTTTGCATGTGGCCTCTCCAGGCTTCCCACTCTCCAAGGCTGTTATGTACCTGTTAGCCTACCCTCTAACTAACTAATTCTCTTATCTTCAGCTGGGTGAGTATGGCAGCCTGCCTGATTAGTTCCCTCCTCCCCTCTCCATGAAGATCCTTCAGCGTTGGCTTGCACCACTTTCATTTTTTTTCGGCCTGCTTACCCTATCGCCACTCATCCCTATACCTCTAGCCCCCTGAGTTGGCTACGTGCTGGTCCCTTTCTATCTTTGTTCCACAGTTCCCTCCCCTCAAGAGTCTGCTGGGTAACTAGATGCTCTTCTGGTCTCCTGGGGGATGGGAGACTTAACTTAACTCACTGTTGGAACAAGCTGAGTGCTAATCTTGCAGCTAAGTCACTTCTCTGTCTTTCCTAAGCCTCTGAGCTTTCTTGAGTGCTCTATCTACTATGGGTTACTTTCTCTCCCTTGCTTAGTGACTTACTCTTTTAGAGGTTGTTCTCCAAACTTTGCTGGAAGCCCCCTTTCTTTTCCCTCATATGAAATAAATCCATTCCCTTCTCCATCTTCAAAAATGAATACCAGTCAGTAGGGATGATGATTGAGAAGGTTGGATCTCCTTATTCCAATGCTGCTTCCATGGCAAAAAATGGTGCAGCCCCACCTGGAAGACTAAATTTGTTGACCAAAAGCCAAATTAGGCTTAGACAGCTTCCCTCTCTCTCCCGTTTCCTGGGGAGTTGAACCCCTGTGCCCCCCTCTGTCAATAGCCCGTGAAAGAGCACAGAAAATTCAAAACTTTCCACTTGGAAGGTCAGGCTAAGAACACCTTCAGCTGCAGCTACATCTTTTACTCACAGTCTTCCCATTGAGATTCTTTTCCAGTGCCCCTCTGTCTTCTAGTTGGTGTCCAGCCTTCCCTCGTGTCTTGAACCCTAGAACATTTTTTCCAGGCTATTGCTTCCTGTACTCTAGCTATTTTTCTGGAAGTGAAGAGAGACTGTGTCTCTCTAATCCCTCATCTTCCTAGAAGTCTCAACTGTTAAATTCCACTAATTATAGGCTGATTTTACTACTGTTCTCTACAATGTACTGGGGTATAAATCTCTTCATAGGAAATCTAATGAAATTTTGCCTCCTTTCAAGGGATTGTGCTGAGAACAGTATTTGAGATTTGTTCTGACTCCAGGAGAGTTCCTCCCAGTTGCCTCTTACCCCAGTACTGTCTGCAAAATGAGCCAATCTTCATTTTAGACTATATTTCCTGTGAATCATTCAATCTCCTCATAATCATTTTTCACCAAAACCTACTCTGTTTTTTGTAAACCCAAAGACTTGAATTTCTCCATAAGATGTTCCAAATGATGCCAGCTATCTTGGGAAGATATTCAAAACTCTGTTTTTTAGTCTGCTTCTACCCATAGAAAAACTATTATTCATGAGTCTGGAGACTGGGATGGTGATATCTCACTTTCCTCTGAGTAGAATCAGTTAACAAGTAAACAAATAATGGAGGAAATTTCACTCTCAGGTCTCTTCGCCTTGCCACTCTAGTGTGGAACTGTCATTTTATGAGCCTATAACCCCTGTATTCTCAGCAGCAGAGTGCTAATGAGGGAATCTCCTGTTCATGGGATCTATCAGTAGAAGGGAACCTCCCTTCTTGGCTGCACTTGAATCTTATGTGGCTTCTGTAACAGATGGCTGAAGACAGGATGAAAAATGCTCATGCTCTGCACCTTTAGGGAAGACTTGGGCTTTGATTTGGACTCAAGTAAGGAAGAAGGAATCTTGTTTCTTGTCTGCACCAGATGGATTAGAGGCTCCATCATCCTGAACTTAGAGAGAAGGAGTGCAGTATTAGATCAAAGAACATAGACTCTAACAATTTTTTAAATTAAGTTTTAGTATATACTCTTGAATAAATGCCTCTTGATTTGCTGTATAAAGTTAAGAACTTTTCTAGATATTTAATTAATATAATTTGGAAAAGTTACATTGGGAATATAGTCTGCAGAGCTCCTCATAATTTCATGGCAAAAGTGGAATTAAATTTTAATTTGTTCAGATAAAAAATTATATTTTAAGTTATCATATAGGAAATTAATTTTACATATAATTTTAGTAATATTAATAATACATGTATAGATGTAGGCAGCCTCAACCACAAAAAGAGCAGAAAATTTTACATCTCACCCAAAATTCATTCATGTTATTCCTTTATGGTCACACAACCAACCACCATCAAATCTTAGCAGGCATTAATATAATCTTTGCAAAAATGTCATGTAAATCCAATAACAGAGCAGGAATCTTTTGGAGATTGGCCTTTTACACAGCATAATTCCTTTGAGCTTCATAACATTTGTTGTTTGTATTTTTATTACTGAATTGTATTCCATTATATGGATTTATTAAAGTTTATACATTCACCTATTTTTAGATATGTTTGCACCTTTGAATTTTTAATGAGTAGGAAGAAAAGGTCCTACAAACTTTTGTTTTTCTGTGGGAACATGTTTTTATTTTCCTAGGCAAAATTGTGAATTTATCTATAGATTTGTAAAAATATTTCAAACTGTTTTATAGATGATCATTTTGTATACCCAAAACCAATGTGTGAAAGTGCTATTAATTCTGCATTTCACCTACATTCAGTACTAATATATTTTTTCTTAGGTATTCTAGAAGGTATGCAATGATATTTCATAGTGATTTTAATTAGAATTTGTCTAATGACTATGGCTTTTCATGTGTTTATTGGCCATATGTATGTCCTCCTTAAGTTTCTGTTCATGTCTTTTGCCCAGTTTTTGAATCAATTCTTTTTTACTGTTGAATTTAACAATTCTTTCTATATTCCAGATAGAATTTTTGATGCATATGTCCATTGCAGGCATGTATGTAAATAATTTGGATATATGTTGCTTGTTTTTTCATTCATTTTCATTATCTTAACATATCCTTTCATAGAATGAATTTTTATAATTTTGATGAACCATTTATTCACTTCGGTTTCTAATTGTATTCTATTTATATATAGTAGATACATTAATGGTTTTGGTGTGTTGACCTTGTGTTCTTCAATCTCGCTAAACTCACTGATTAACTCTAGGAGAATCTCTTAAGATTTCTTGATAATCTCATCATTGCTATTCAAGTCCTATTAAAATAAAAGCATTTTTATTTTATTCAAAACCAGATGCTTTTTGCTTCTTATTCTTGCACTAGTACATTGGTAGAAGCAATGTTGAGCATTGTCATCCTTAATTTTGGGAGAAAAGAATTCTGTATATCACAATTATGTGTGAAGTCAACTATTTCTTAGATGCCTTTTGTGAGATTGAGGAAGTTTCAATTCTTAGTTTGATGATGGTTTTGCTATTAATGAATATTGAATTTCATTAACTACAGCAGTTTATCAATGAATATAATTATGTCATTTTTATTCTTTAGGAGAAAATATAATGTATTAAATTGACTGATTTTCAAATATTCTTAGGCAGTGGAGAAAATTTCATTGCCGCTATTTTTTAAATTTTTATTTTTTTCAAAAAGTTTTATAGATTACAAAAGTGATGCTTAAAAAATATAGGGGATTCCCATATGCCTTGCTCCCCACAACACCCAGAATTATCCCCATTAACCACATCCATCATTAATGTGGTACGTTCATTGCAATTGATGAACACATTTTGGAGCATTGCCACTAAGCATGGATTAATATTTACATTGTAGTTTACAATCTTTCCCACACAATTGTGTAGGATATGGCAAGAGATATAATGGCCTGTATCTGTTGATTCAATGCCATTCAGAACAATTCCAAAATCCCAAAAATGCCCCCACATTACACCTGTTTTCCCACTCCCTGACCTTAGATCCTCCAGGGGCCACTGCCTCCACATAAATTGTCGGCGAGGCCAGCCGCCGATCGCTGATCACTGCCGCTGTTGGCTGCCGCCACAGATCGCC
>JAQZBX010044664.1:0-21289 GCA_029593785.1 Cabassous unicinctus
AGGTGGCAGGAATCCCTGATTGGTGGCTGCTGTTGCTGGGATAGATGGCAGAAAACTCTCTAACTTCCTAGAAGAAGGCTAACTGTAGCTAAAGCTGTTCTTTATTTCAACCCTGACGGCCATGTTACATGTCACCGGTGCTGCTGACAAGGTGCATAATGAGTGCTACCGTGAAGGTCCCCAACATTCCTATTTGGAAAACTGTATGGAAATATGTAGTATAAATGTATATCCACCCAAAGGCATGTACAAAAATATTCACAGTAGCATTATTTCCAATAACATAAAAAAATAAACTCAAGTTTATCAGAGATTAACATTGTCAGAATTGGTGAACTTTTTAAAGGTCACAGAGAAAATATTTTAGGCTTTGCAGGCTATAAAGTGTCTATCACTCATTCACAAATCTGCCATTGGAATCTCAAACACCAAAAACAATATATGAATGAATGAGGTGATTGTGCTCCAATAAAATTTTATGTACCGTAGATTGCTAATCCCAGCTCTAAACTGAATAAATAATGTCTGGTATATTGTACATTAGACTACTCCAAAGCAATGAAAATTAAGAACTACCACAATAAATAAAAACTTGGGGAATCTCACAAACATGGCTTTAGTGAAAGATGTCAGGTATAATTGAATACAAACAGTATGATTCTGCTTCCACCTAGTTCAAAAACATACAAACTAATTTCTTATATTGGACATCAGTTTGTTAAGGGGTAGGTGGATGATTTCTGAGATGCTTAGTAATGTCCTGTTTTATGCTCTTGACTCTGGATGCAGAGCTAGTTTCATTTTGGAAAATGACTTGATGTATACTAATTATATGATCATTTTCTAAAACGTTTTCCAAAATCAAAATCCATTCACTATCATATTGGAAACAACTACAATATTTCAATATTATATTTCTAATCTTTAGCAATTTCTTACATATAATAAGTATTCAAATATGTTTGTAAATTTAATGTACAAAATAACTTTCATAGAATGTTAGTCAATAATTATGCTTTATGTTACAATATGTTGCCTTGCTTTTGTAACAAAAATGTCTTCATCACCACATGAACACTTCTAGTCATTCTCCATCAGCAGGGAGACATAATTTACTTTGGTACTAGTATTATGAAATGAAATTTGTTTCATAACAGTTCATTTCTCAGGGCCAGGGAATGATTATCTGAAGACGGTGGTCTTGTCTATAGACAGCTGACTAGTATTATTTTAGGGGCAGCAGGATCACCCAGATAGCTTTCAACCTAGACATATGTTTCTCACGTGCTTACCTCTGATGCCTAAAATTTCTTCTAAAGATATTGATTTAAATTATAAGAGTACCGTTCTGAAGTAAAATGCAAATCCCTTTGGAAAGCCAATTAAGTTATCTAATATGTAATAATGAAGTAGCTATCCAAGCATCTGTTTTAATGGAGAGGGCTGGAGGGAAGTTAGCCTATGTGATCGGTATGGGCAGTCATGTATTGGAAGCTTATTGTGGGTCCTACCTAAGCAGAGTTTACCCTGAAGGGATTGACATCTCTGGAGAAAGAGAAGCACCTAAAGGGAAAAAGAGTTTGGAACAGAATCAGAAGAAGGTGAGCAAGGACAATTACACCTTCTCCAAATATGCACTGAAAAAGTTGATAAATGTAGTAAATATCTTGGGTAACACAAATGCATTAGCTTCTTGTGGTTACCTAGGGGACAATTATTAGCAATTACTTAGGTTGTCTGAGCTTTGCCTCAGTACAATTTCCCACAGGAGTACATTTTGTATTTTAGTATTTAGATCATCACATGAAGAATGTCAATGAAATGTGAAAAAGCATTGTTACCGAACAATGTGATTGTTACCTAAATCACTTCTCTCAAAATTAAAAATACATTAGCTTCATTGATTTTAGTCTGATGAGTCTCCTAGCTTTCCCAAAAACAATGTAGACAATAAGAAGAAAATCATATTCCGGATTCCTCCCAAGTGGTGTTTCAAAAGACACAGGAAATGACTGTGTCAATGTTGGAGTGCATAAAATTGTATAGGACTAATATATATTACTTTTTTTTTCACACACATATTTTGAATTTACTGGTTTAGTGGCTGTTTTAGTTTCCTAAGCTGCTTCAGCAAATACAATTAAATGGGTTGGTTTAAACAATGGGAGTGTATTGGCTTACAATTTTGAGGCCAAAGAAAATGTCCAAATTGAATCATCTTCAAATCAATGCCTTCTTCCCTAAGACAAACTGCTGGTGATCCTTGGCTCTTCTGCCACATGGCAAGGTATATGGCAGCATCTCCTGGTCTCTCACTTCTCTTCTGGGTTTCACTGAATTCAGCTTCTTGCTTCTGTGGCTTTCTCTCTCTCTGTCTGAACTCCATTCTCTTATAAAGGACCCCAGTAATAGGATTAAGACCCATCCTGAATGAAATGACTCATATCTTAACTGAAGTAACTTCATCAAAGGGTCCTACTTACAATGGGTTCATACCCACAAGAATGGATTGATAATGCTATCAGGAAGACTATAAAGATTGATATATAAATAATGTGATTTAACTTGGGTGATGGTATGCTGCAAATTCTGAACATTGTTATACAAATATGAGATATTTTTATCATTATGATTTCATAGATTTGCATTGGGTGGTATATATTTAATAGTCAGTTTACTTCAAACAATCCTTGCAATACACAAACACACACAGATATATATAGTTACTGACAATGAGAATGAAGGGAAATTTGTTTAAAGTGCTAAGACAATACAGTGATTTCTATCCTTTGACTTTGGGTATTGGGTGTTTATTGATGCCAGATTGGATCTGAAGGGATTATAGGGAAAAGAGGGTTTGTATTAGTGGTATTTTGCTGCCTAACAAATACCACAGATTTAGCCACTTATTCTGGGTTGCCAGTTACCAATAACAATTTCCTCACTTCCTTTTGAGCCCTCATGAGCATTGTGCACCAAGTTCATATTTTTTATAATGAACTGTCTAAAGTAATTTAGATTTTCTCTATTATGCTGTACAAAACCCAAAATCCTTTGGCCACTTTTGGGTCCCAAAGCCATTTCCATATATTTAAGTATTTGTTCTCACAGCACCTCAATTCCAATACCAATGTCTGATTTTGTTTTCTAACACTGCATAATAAATCATCACAAATTTAGCAGCTTA
Source organism: Cabassous unicinctus (assembly GCA_029593785.1). Taxonomy (NCBI): domain Eukaryota; kingdom Metazoa; phylum Chordata; class Mammalia; order Cingulata; family Chlamyphoridae; genus Cabassous; species Cabassous unicinctus. The sequence continues at coordinate 3,188 of JAQZBX010044664.1, forward strand.
AAACAACACCCATTTTCTCACAGTTGATTAGGAACTTGGATGTGGCTTAGCTGTGTCATCTGTTTCAAGGTTTCTCACAAGCCTGCAATCAAGGCATCAGCCAAGTCTGGGATGTTACCTAAATTCTTGACTGGAGAAGGACCCACTTCTGAACTCATATGGATGTTGGAAAAAATTTAGTTCCTTAAGAGCTGTAGAATTGAGTGCCTCAGTTTCTAACTCACTTTTGATTTCCTCACTTCCTCGCCACATGGACCTGTCCACAATATTTAAAAATTTCTGTATTAGCATTTTGCATACAGCTTACCTATGCTTTGCTAATCCTGAGTTTGGTGGAAAAGGATTTGCAATGGAGGCTTCTGTATAAAATATTTTAAAGGCATCAAATAAAAACTATATTAAAATTTTATTTGATTGCTTTTCAAAATATAAACAAAAAGTACTCTTTGAGAAGTGTAAAATATAATACAAAGATGTTAAAAGGCAAAGCTGGTAATATTATTTTCTTTCCCATCTTCACTCCCATCCATTAATTAGCAACTTGTTTAATGTCCTTTCAGATAATTTTCTTTACATACATAAACATAAAAACATTCATCCAAATATAAAGGCATTACATTTATTTTAGAAAAATAGAATTAAATAATACACTTTGTAATGTAATTTGTATGTCAGAAGATAGAAATCTTCTTTAAAAATAACTTTATGTAAACATACAAATAGGGATAAACATATACATATGCATTATTTTTAAAATAAGAGTACATTTAGGATATAATTTTTTTTTTTACTTCTGGGATCCTTTTCCCCCCTCCTCTTTTCATTTTACAATCTTATGTCCTATGTGCTGTTTTCTTACTATTAATACACACCCCAGAAAAGTCATTTTAATACCTTGTCTTTATCTTTTTTTTTTTCATGCTTTGTTTATCACCAGGTATGTTCATTATTTGCTTTCCAGAAATTGGTGCATTTTTACATGTTTGTATGTTAGTCTACTCAATCAAGCCTAGTCTTTTGCAAATCGTTAAACATCAATAGGGAGAAACTAATGTATTCCATTTAATGTCTATATAATGTTCCACATTATGGAACTGTCTTAATCCCACCCCCTATTTCCTTATTGATGGCCATTTTTTTCCAGTTTTTGGTCACTATGAACTATGCTATAATAAATATCTGTATAAGTATAACTTCTTGAAGGCTGTTTACAGAGCTGACATGGAGTTAGTTCTTCTATACTTGTTCATCAAAGCCATCAGTGAAGAGACCAAATTTAAAGTAAGGGACTAAAGACACAATGTTTCCATGGGAGAAATGACAAAAATTTGCAACCATCTTTAATTTGCCATGACTAACAGTAGCCAGTTGTAGAACCCTGAAGTTTATCATCCTCAGACTCTTTTTGTATTAGCTTTTAGATTATTCAAACAAATACCCAAGTGTGTGTATGTGTGTGAATTTTTAGTTGTCACATGCATGCACAACAAAGAGCACTAACAGAAGAGGCATGTAAAAATCACATTACCAAAGGGAAGGTGGATGGATGTTTACATCAGTAAGGTCAGTGTCAGGGTATGGTTAGCAAAGATTCCTGCTGTGATAGCCAAGTCAAGCCAGAGACCAACACTGAGATGCAGAATGAATAGAGGATTACTTCGGAGCTCTTGGGGGCAAATTTGGGAAGGATTCAAATTTGCAATTTTGGTACTTTGCTTTTTAGGAGAGATTGGCATGAATAATGGCAAACTAAAATTATTTTTGGAAACAAAACTGTTTTTTACAAAAACATCTTACGTGCATACAGCTTTTTTAAAAAAAATCACCCTTGCATACATGATCAATATTAGTCAAAGCAGCCTCCAAAACTTTTATATTTCTATTCTTTGTACATCACCCACCAGCTTCACAATCTAAAATGTTTTGAAAAAATTATTAAATTACCTTTTATTGTGCAAGTCCACACTTTTGGTGGTTGCAAGATATAAAAATTAGAAAAACCTGTTTTTATTTCTGAGGAACTTGTCAGAATGTAGTAACAAGGCACATCTGTGAACAGAATAAACATAACCGGAGAGTGTGCAAAATTTAATTCTGGTGAATTGAATTGTGTACCCTATTTAGACATGTTCTTATTCTTGGTCTGCTTTCTGGTGGCTGCAGACCCATTGTTGATAAGATCTCTTCAATGTGTTACTTCAGTTGAGGTACGACAGTGTGAGAATCAAATGGATTTAGAAACCAGGAGAGTTTGCTGTGTGCATTGCCAAGAGACAGAAAAATAAACAACCAAGGTTTGCCAGCAGCCAACCTCAGAGTGCCAAACTTGTTGGGAAGAAAATGTTTCCTTGCTGAATCCCTTATTTGGGACTTTTCCCTAGCCACAAAAGCATGCACCGATTCCCATTGTTTAAGCAAATCTATTGTGTGATATTTGTTTTAGCATCTGGAAGTAAACCAGTTTTTGGTACTGGAAAGTAGGGTGCTTTGTAAAATACCTAAAAATGTGGAAACAGCTTTGGGAATAAAGTTACTTCTGGTGAGGTTTTATGAGAATGATTAATTTGCTATTGTAAATAGGAAGAAAGGCAATACTTGGTGTAAATTGGCAGAGAACTTAGCAATATTATGTTCTGATGTTAGTTTGAAAATAAAGCTTTTAAGTCATGAACTTGGATATTTAGCTGAGGAGATTTCCAGGTTAAATGCAGAAGGTGCACTTTAACTCCTCTTTGAGGCTAGCTTATAGTAAAATGCAAGAAGAAGAGGATAAACTGAGAACTGAATTCTTAAACTCAAAGAAACCAGAAAGTGAGATTTAAAAAGTTCTGAGCCTATCCAGTAGCATAATGGCAGCACTCCACTTTACAGTTGCAAAAACTGTTTTACTTTCCCAGCTGCTAGAGCAAATACCATGCAATAGATTTGCTTAAACAATGGGAAACAACTCTATCAGGGACCTCTCTGCACTCTCAAAAAGATAGTTCCCAGAAGACACGGCTCCATGTGAGGGTTTAACTGAAAGACCTTTTGTCAAATAGGCTGTGTCTGGACATGGATCTAGTCAGCTATTTCAGTGAAAGCCAGGATTGGTGGTGTAGGTCCCAAAAGGATCTGTGGAAAGTTCTTCTGTCTGATAGTTTGGATCCATGTGAACATTACACAAAACCAACAAGGATTTTGGGAAATTTGTATGAGCAGAACCACTGCCAGCCTAGACTGAAAGGGACAGAGAAGGAATGAATTGAAGAAAAAATAACTTCAAGGCAAATTCATGGAAGTCAAGATCTTGACGGAAGAGATTTCCCCAAGCCAAGACACTGGACTCACTAAAGTGTGTGGAAAGGTCAGGTCTGCTCCTGTGCTCAAATTGGGCAGGCCATGTTTATCCCAGTGGTTGGAGGGATCAGATCTTGTGCCCCATTCACCAGGACAGCACTGCAACCCCAATGTTCAGAAATTGTGGGTCTTGTGCCCCAGCATTTTCAAAGAGCCTGGTGGCAACTCAATGCTCAGACAGCGTGGGGCATATGCACCAGCATTTGTGGAGAGTAGTACCTCTCCCAATGCTTGGAAAAGGTAGGGTCTTCATCCTAGTATTCAGAGAGAGCATTATGGCTACACAAGCTATTGGAAGGGTAGGCCTGCCGCTCCATCAAGACTGGAGGACAAAACATTGATCCATAGATGACTTTGAGAACTGGAAATCTAATGGACTTTGCACTTCTAGGTTGAACTTCTTTGGGACATATGACCCTTGTTGTCCTTCCGATCTTTCCCTTCTGGAATGAGAATGTCTATCCTGTGCCTGTTCCACAGTTTCATAATGGAAACAGATAAGTTTTTTTCCAAGATACACAGGTTCACAGAGGGGAATTTTGCCCCAGAATGGACCACGTTCATAACTGATTTTGATAAGACTTTGTACTTAGCATTGTTACTGAGATGGTTTAAGCCTTTTGGGAAATTGTAATGGAATTAATGTATTTAACTGTGGGAAGAGCATGCCCTTTTGGGGTCTAGATGGATATATTCTTGATCTTGGTTCTCATTCTGGTGTGTGTGGACCCACTGGAAATAAGATGACTTAAAAATGTTACTTCATTTAAGGTGTGGCCCCACTGAATCATTTTGGGCTTTAATCCAAAATACTGGAGTCCTTTATAGGCAAAGTGAGAATGAAAAAGACATAGATTCCAGGAGAAGCATACATGTTCATTCCATGTGACACAAAAGCCAAGGACCAAATTTCTTCTGCAACCAGCCACAGAATGCCACAGTCTTTGGAAAGAAAGCATCACCTTGCTGACACCTCAATTTTGGACTTCTCTTAGCCTCAAAACCATGAGGCAATAAATCCCCATTAAGACAAACTTTTTTATGGTATTTATTTTAGCAGCTGGAAAATTAAAACCATGTTGGGTGCTATACTTTCATAAAATCATTGGAGTGAGTGTGGATTGCACATGATTGGAAAAAGGCAATTGACATACTTAAGGAAAAATGTTGCATTTAAGATAAACATTGAGGAATTGTAAGATTTCTAAATGAGAATACGAAGCAAACTGTTTCATAAATGGAATAAATAGCATAAACAAATGAAAAGGAAATTAAAGTCTTTAAACAGAGAATCTAATGAATTCTATCAGATGTCTCCTTGGAATGGAGGAGGGTATAGGTTTAATGCAATGAAGAATTACATTAAAATCATTTCTGTTCCCTTCCTGACATGGATCAATTACATGACAAGAGTAAAGAATTAAAAGTTCAGTCTTTGCTAAAGTTGTTGCAGCATTCATTGGGGGAAAATAGAGACCCAGAAATCTAATTAATTCTCATATTTATCTAACACAAAAGTAGGCAGGCAGAGGCTTAAGAGACTTAAGTCCCAAATGTCGTTAGATAAAAATAAAATGTGATATGTCTCTTATTCACCTACCAGAGGAATAGGGACAAAGACTTGCTTAACTCAGGAAGAGTTCTGAGTTGCCAAATCTGAATAATATAGAAAAAAAAAACACATTTATTTTTTAAGAAAAGTGTGTTGTCAACTATTGAGGAATGTTTAATGAATTATTTTATACCTACTTACTCCATTAAATAAATTTGGAAGTCTAATGACCAAAAAAACATTTTCTTATTGGACCTATATGAATTTGATTGGCCTCATATGTGTGAAGCATAGATTTTACTAATTTATATTTTAACCAAGATTCCTAAGTAAGCTATTATTTTTACCTCTGAGAAACTGATATCATTGTACTTATACTAATTTGATTGGTTCTGGTTTTATTCTAATAATAATTAGGTTCCACATTACAAGAACCAATATGGGTAAATATGTATAAATTCAAATCCATATAGACCATATATAACAATATTTAATTCTAGAAGAAATTAAAATCAGACAAAAACGCACATTCTCATTTTCATATAGGAACAGAGAGATACAAACACACCACACACACATAAACACATACACACAATACAAGAATTGGAATCCTATATATCTATAAAATATTTATTGTTCCCCTTCTCATTTTAATTTTCACTTGAAAAAGTCAATGTAAAATCCAAAGAGTTGCAAATATATGTGTTAAATTCTGATGTTCCCACTTCTTTAAAGCAGTTTTGTTAGTTTGTTAAGAGACTTTTACATGCCAGTCATATAATTGGTTATAAATTCTGTAGAATAAAAGCAATGAAAAGTGATAGTAAAGTTCAATAAAGCATGCCTCATGTTTCAGTAAACACTAAAACACCATAAACCAAAAACTTCTACACAATAATTTTATTTACTAATTCATATACAATATCACTGTCAGTGATATGCTCATTTTTGCTGAAGCTTTGAAATCATTCTTGTTTCTTGAAGAATGAAGCAAATAAGACCATTTTGCTGCCTATTTGTTTATTTATTTTCAAATATATGATCTTATATATTTGTTAGTATGTTTAATATTGTATCTTTTGGCACTGTCTACTTAGCTTGGTGTTTACTTCACATTAGTTTAGTTTTAGATGTGAAATGAACTTTCAGTTCAATCAAATCTTCTGCTTGTGATAAGGCAATAGAGATCAGTTCATCGCATATCTCATGAATGACATCTAGATTTAGAATCAAAGATTCTCAACTTACTATCTCAGACTTTTTTAATTTTCAACTAGAAAACAAAGCATCTTTAGAAGTCACATTTGTCTGGGGATTTTCTGAGGATAAAGAAGAAAATTTAGAGAAACATAGCACTTTCTGCTTTACAGACAATAATGTGTGGATGTCCAGATAGTTAAAAATGGATCAACTATTTCTTGATGATTTTTGCAACATTTTAGAACAAGAACAAAGAAGAATGGAGAGGGGAAATTTCTCTGCCTTGATTGAATTCCTATCCTTCGTAGTAATTACTAACTCTGAGATCAAAGAGACCCTATTTATCATACTTCTTGTTGTTTATTTCATTAATATTTTGGCAAAACTTGGAATGATAATTAGATTGTATTCCCAGCTTCACACATCAAAGTACTTTTTCCTCAACCACCTCTTCTTCTGTGACATCTGCTATTCCACAGCAACTGGGTCCAAGATGCTGGTGGACATCTTTGCCAGAACAAATCAATTCCTTTTTGTGTTCTGCAATTCTTCACTTTCTGCATCTTTGCAGATTCTGAGTGTCTCCTGCTAGCAGTGATGGCCTTTGATAGGCACAAGGCCATTAGCAATCCTTTGCTCTATACAGTCAACAGGTCCAGCATGGTGTGCTCCATACTCATGGCTGGGGTTTACCTGGTGGGAATGGTGGATTCTCTAATATATACAGCATTAGCATTCTGTTTATGTTTCTGTGCGTCAAATGAGAGTAATCATTTCTTCTGTGATTTACCTATTCTTTACCTACTTTTTTGTTCTGATAACAGGTCAATGATTTGGTATTATTCACCCTTTTTGGCTTCATTGAATTGACTACCATATCTGGAGTTCTAGTGTTTTATTGTTATATCATCCTCTCAATTTTAAAGATACACTTGGCTTAGGGTAGTTTCCAAGCTTTCTACATCTGCACAACCCACTTCACTGTTGTTACAATTTTCCAGGGAACTATGATCTTCATGTATTTGTGACCCAGTCTTCCCACTCACCAGATGAAGACAAAATGATGCCTTTGTTTTACACATTTTTGATTCTCATGTTAAACCCCTTATTTTGTAGCCTACAGATCAAGGATGGAAAGAGTCCCTGGAAAGACTGAAAAATAAAGATCCTTTTAAATATATACATTCACACACATATGTATATATACATATACATGCACAGGCACACATGCATACAGTTTCATTTCTCAAATCATAAAATATTATACAAAGTTGTCTTAAATTATTTAATACAAATATTATTACTAACCTCTAATGATATCAGTATTTTATAGTTTCCTTTATATGTCATACATCATTTGTGTCTTCCTTCTATTTAAGTAAGGTACTTTCTTTTTAGAGAACTTTCCAATATTTTTATTTTGCAAAATTTTTATTTGTTCAATCTGATTTTTACTTATTACTTGAATTTCTTAAGAGTTACTTTGTGTTTGCTACATGCTTGTTGCACTTTTATATGCTCTGTATTTCACAATGAAACCAGTAGTTTCTATAAAAACAAATCACATAATCTACTGGAAATGGGAAACATTAACTAAATCATGCAAATAATTCACACCAAAATACAAAACACCATAAAGTAAAATGTCAGAATTCAAAGTTACATGTGTAAATCTAGTGTGCAGGGAAGAAAAGTTTATTAGAAATGAAGACTTTTAATTTCAGATATAAATAATGAGTAGAGATACATATCATTGAGAGGAAAGAGTTCTAGAGACTTTACTAATTCATCTCCATTCCATATGACAGACTTATTTGATGCACTTATTTTTCCTTTTAATCACATCTTGTGGTGTGAAACTAAAGAGAAGGAAAATTTAAATACAATAAATGGTGTTTCTTAAACTCAATAAATGAATGCCCAAAAAATGAATGAATCAATTTAATTAAATGCAGGCTTCCTCTCCCTGAATTTGTGTAATTCAAAATTGAATGATCACTTACTGGGATTTTTTTGGGGGGGATTAGTGACTCAAATAGGAACTTGATAAAGAAGAACTAACTCTTTTATCTGGAGATTTTGCAAAATGTTGGGGAAAATATAACATCAAGTTTTTGACCTATTCTATTTTATCTATTTCTATCCTTACCTTTCCCTACCATTTACTTTCTCTCCATCATAACCTTCTCACACATCTACCAATGACTGATGACAAATATTGTTGTCCAAATAAATATTATCAATGACTGTGGTTGGTTAAAATTATATGTATGTTCTGATACCTTGATTCATTCCTTAAGACTTGGCACTGAAACCCCAAAATATAAAAATGGCACAGTTATGGTAGATTTAATATATGTATAAAAGTGCAAATAGGCAGGTGCATACTTGTTAGACTAACTACCACTGTAAGAACAGAACAGTAATAATAATGATCCAGTAAGTGGGAAGCCTTGTTTTAAAGCCAGAAGCAGCAGCTTTTATCTGGTCTGGAAACCCTCCTTTAGAAGCATATTATGAAATAGGTACCCAATGCCCCTCTAAATCACAGTGGTCTTTATGAAGTCATTCTTCCTTATTGGACCTCAGTTGTCCCTTTGTAAAGGAGTAGCTCAAACTAGATTATTCCTAAAGTCCCTCCCAGTTGCCACATTCTTTCTTTCTCTATTTATCAATGATTTTACTGTTGTATAAATTTCCCACTATTGGAGATATTTTAAAAAAAGATGGGTGGCTTCACACAAAAAGACTGCATTGCATGTCTGTGCTGATTCGACTTGAAATGACAGTGGCAATGATGTTTGTTAGATAGTTAGTATAAGTTGCAAGTTGCAGAAAATCAAGTACTTTTAAGTATGGTCCTTTAACTGAACTATTATTACACATTCAGATTTTAATAGATGCTTCACAGAAGTGGTTATTCAACATATTGGTGTTTAGGTAATTAAAAATTAAAACCTCTGTCATGTACCCTGGTTCAGTTAGAATGGTTAAAATGAAAACAATAGACAATATCAAATATTGGTAAGGGTGGTACAACTATATGTCTCACACATTGGTAGTAGATGTGTGAGGTGAGGAATTTTCTTGTTTGTTTTTTATTTATTTTTATTGAAATAATGAAAATGGTCTAATAATGATTGAAGTAATGAATGCACAACTATGTGATTATACCAAATACCATTGATTGTACACTTTGGATGAATTGTATGCTTTATTAATATATATCAGTAAAATGGATTTGTTTAAAAAAAAACTATAAAGAAGACTTTACTATAGCTGGACATATACATACCTTATGACCCAAAAATTCCATTCTTAGTTTTATACTCAAGAGAAGTGAATGAATATGTCCACCCAAAATGTTTGCAAATATGTTCAAAATGTTCATATTAGCATTATTTGCAATAGCATAAAACTGAAAACAACTCAAATTTTCCATCACATATTAAATCAGGGGTTGGAAAACTTTTTCTTTAAGAGCTATATAATATATTTTAGGTTTTGCAGGTCATAAATTATCTGCCACAACTACTCAAATATGTAATTTTATTATTAAAACAGCAATCATCATATATAAATAAATAGGTTTGACTGTGTTCCTATAAACAATTACGGCTCATATTTTGCCTCTCCTAGCACTAGATTAGAGAAATAACTTATGGTGTATTTGTACAGTGGAATATTATACCACAATGAGAATAAATGAACTATTACCACACAATGACATTTAAGACTCTCTCAAACATCATGCTGAGCAAAAGCAGCCAGACAAAAAAGCACACACATTATAGTATTTAATTCCTGCACAGTTAAAAACCATCTAATAGTAATCTACTATACTGGTTATCAATTTATGATGGGACCCGCAAACAGTCACAAAAGTGCTGGTAAATGTTTATTTATCTTTTGATCTGGGTTCCAGATGTAGGAATGTTTGCATTTCCGAAAATTCACTTGATGTATACTTATTTTTTGGTCATTTTCCATGTATATCCTATCTTTAAAAGATTTTCCAGAGACAAAGTCTATACACTATTAGATTGCAAGCAACTACAGGAAATCATTATTATGATTTTTTTAAAAATCTCTGGCACTTTCTTGTATGCAACAAGTTTCCAAAATATGTTTGTAAAGCTAATAAAGTATGGAATTTTCATAGAATATTTTCATTAAATGAGCATCCTTTATGTTACTAAGAATGCAAATCCTTACTTAGAGAACAGAGGTTTCATTATCAACCTATGGGCACTATAGTCTGGTTTCTAGCAGAGAGAGACAATGAACCTATTTCTCATGCACTCTAATATTTCACAATGGCTCCTGCCTTGGAGCCAGACAATGATTTTCTGAAAGAAGGAATTTATAAGTAGACAATAGCCAACATGGCATTATGTTAAAGGCATCGGTGACAACAAGAAAATCACTTAGGTAGGTATGTTTTTTCCTCCCTTGTTTGTCTCAGATGTCTTAAATTATACTTTAAATCTGTTTTAGTCCTGTGATTTTGATAGTCATTTTCAATTAAAATACAAGAAATCATTAAATTATTTGGAGATAATTTAGATTATCCAATTTTCAGCAGTATTTACTCTCCAAACTCAGATTTTAATGGAAGAGGGCATTATACTACATGATACATGGTGTGGATGGGCAATAGTTTGGGGGAAGGTAAAGTCTGGGTCCTGCCTAAGTACAGTGTAGCCTGAGGGAATTTGGGATCCCTGGAGACAAGGAAGCTCCTGAGGGGAAAACTTGTTTGAAAAAGAATCAGAAGGACACCAAGTATGACTCTTTCAAATATGTACCAGAAAAGTAGATAATAGTAGCAAAGCCCTTGAGTAGCACAAGTAGATAAGTTTCTTGAGTGCACATGGTGGAAAAATATTACATTTACTTAGGTGGTTTGAGGTTCGTCTCAACAAAATTTCCCACATGAGTACATTTGGTATATTAGTCTTGGGATCATCACACTAAGAATGGAGATGAAATATGAAATGGCATTAAAAATTGTGGCAAAAATCACTTTTCCCAAAAGCAGAAACATACTAAATTCCCTGATTTTAATCTGAGTGTTCTAGCTTTATAGAAAGCAGGAGAAAAATCAACAACAAACTAAATAAAATCAACAATAACAACAATAAAACCTGTGAAACTTTTACTCTCAGGTGAAGTTTCCCAAGAAACAGGAGATTATCTGGAGCATTGGTGTGCATAAAATGCTACATACCAGAAACATGTTACTTTACTTTTCACTGCCTTTTTTTTTTTTTTTTAGGTACTGGGCCTGGGGATTGAACTCGAGATCTCATATGTAGGAAGCTGGAGCTCAATCACTGAGCCACATCTCCTCCCCTTTACTGTTTTTGTAAATGCAAATTTTGCTTTGATTGGTTTAGTGGCAATTAAATTAAGAGTCAGGATGTACAGCTGATGTGTATTATGATTGTATGTTATCTTTGAAAATAAATCAACTGTAGATGCTTAATGAACATACAGCAACCTACACATATAATTGTACTGCAATGGTTTATGGGTTCTCAATTATTGCTCTTAATATGGCTATTACAGAGAGCTTCTCACACAGTTGCCAGTTTACAACTTCAGGGGCACTAATTTTCTTATTTTCTATTTGTTCCCTGGAAATATGCAGTGCAGAAGCCCTCCATGTCACTTTATCTTTACAGCAAAATTAATAATGTTCATTTGCCCAGTTGATATAAATAAAACAGACCACCTCCCAATTTGGCAAACCTGCTATTTGCTCACCTCAGTCCTGAAACACTTTTGGAATCCTGCCTTGCTTTAAAAGTGAAATTTGAATGGCTTCTCAATTCTCTTAGAAGTCTATGATTCTATGGGTCACTAATTTGTGAATTTTCAAACACACACTTTAACATAAACATTCTATAACATTCTATGAGTGTAATAAAGAGAATTAAACTTTATAAAAGTATACTTCATTAAATAGTATTCATGATTCTTTTGTGGGAAATTGTTTTGGAGTTAGAAAAATTTAAAATCTATAAGAGTTTATAGGTTTAATTATCACTTCTGAATGTCAATTCTTTCATCTGCAAAATGAGGTTTTTGGTTGTTAGAGACAAATCAGGACATATAAGATAATATGTATGAAATATAAGATAATAGGTGGTGATAGGTAATACATGAAAAACACCTGATATTTGGTAAGAATGCCAAAATTTCCAGACTTTAAAGTCACATATCTTTGTCCTTAGGGGTCATTTCTTAGAACTTATTATATTAAATTATATATGCATAATTGTACTCACTTCAGAGCTGTGATATGAAATTGTATATAAACCAAATGGTTATTAGCAGAGGATATATTAAATAAATTAATGTATATAGAAAAGAATATAACACATCTGTTCATGATGTTTATTTACATATTAAATATGTTTATTCTGACATTTTTGTTTCTGAACACCCCAAATTTGACTGTTGTTTTATTCCTTTGATTGTATTTTTTGATACCTATTTGTCTTTTTTTTTGAAGTGGTAACTTGTTTCAATAGTGATTAAATTTTCTGTGGCAAGGAGGAAAGGTCCTTAAGGCTTCTGTTCTAAGATGTTCCAAGGAATGCTATATCTAGTGAATTGCTCACAATTTGGTATAAAATGTATACACAATTGGTATAAAACAGGTATAAATTGACCTGCTGTAGTTTATCAGAAGGGCTACATGTGGTTGTAACATCTTGAGTAAAGCTAACACAAGTCCTCTGCCAGAAGCCTTTTCCCACTGCTAGCAGTATTTGCAGTATAGGAAGAAAGGTTCAAGGAATGTGCGTGGCATCTAAATTTTGAGTAATCAGCCACATCAGAAGAATTGTGACACTTGTTCAAAAAGGGAGGAAACAAGATGACCTTCTGTAGCTACAACTGTGAGTTATGATGACTGATGTATTACTAGATTACTGATTTTTCTTTTGTGAAACTATTTCATTATCACATCTGGAGAAGTTGTAACTTTTAAAATAGTCAGTTTTTTCCCCAAATATTGACTTAGAAACAGAATTCCCCTAATTTTGTCAACTGGCCATTTTATGGCTTTACTGTTTAAGTCTTATAAAGGAAATAATCCTATTTCACCCATTGTTACTTTTGTCTTTAGGGAAGCAGGGAGGACTGGGGGTAGAGGAGCAAGGAGGACTCTCAAAGTACTGAGGACTTTAGTGTGCTTCCCTAATTTAAAGCCATGTTGAGGGGCTCCATACCCAGATCCTGGGTCAATTTGAATTAACCCCAAGTTGGAGGACTGAAAATTATTTGCAAGCACTACTGTTACCATTACTTGTGCACTATCGATGCTTTGTCTTTTGAGAAAAACTATCTACCTACAAAAATTGTCTTGACAAAACAATTCTGATTTGACTAATCATTTTGTTTAACTAATGAGTATATGCAAGGTGGACCCCTGATGAGCTAACATTGCACTGTGGATGCACGCCATTGTTTACAGGCTACTAGAACAGAAGACACTGTATATAGAACTATTGCTTTGAAGTAACATTTGCAAAACATGCAATCTTCTGTTATCTGTATTTGGAAAAACTAAAACAAGTTTTTGTTGCTATGTTTCAAAAAAAAAAGAGGAGCTTTTGTAAATTTACCAGAAAAGAATGTCCTTTCATTAATTGTATTCTAATAAGTACACCTTAGATGAAATCAATCTGTACCCCTTGTCTTTTGGCTTAGGCAGAAATAAGAAATCCGGGGAAGAGGTCATTTGATGTAAAGACCTTCTAGGGTTTTCTTTTCTCCATCAACCTCCCCCAATAATATCCACTGGCATCCTCAAGATCAGTAAATTAATATTGTGCCCTACACTCTGAGCATCAGCCAAGATTTCCTTTCTTGCTCTCACTCTAGAGATCAGATGTAATGATGTGGTGATATTGACAACTGTAAGCAACCACAAGAAAGGAATTTGGGAATGAAGGGCTTGGATCTTCTCTAAATGCCACTGCAAAAGGGGAATCTATCTCACTTGATGTGTTTGCAGCATTATAGTTAAAATAAAAACTACTGAAGTGCAGAACTAACACAGTTTAAGTTTTAAAGGATGAGTTAATATGAAAATATGTTCAGTGGAAAATGAAACAAAGAAAAAGTACCATTTATATTAATATTCAATATATAATGATTTAAATTGTGTCTTTTTGTGTTTCTGTTGAAATAATCCAGAACTCTATTCTAAGCAAAATTTTAATAGTGGTCATTTCTTAAGGGTTTGATATTAGGTAATCTTAATTTTATTTCTTTTGCACATCTGCATATCTGAAAAACTACAATAAATATGTATTGTATTAGGAATAAAAAAATCGGACACTTGTTTTGTAATAGTAGTTTGGTTATGCTCATGTATGGACTTTAACTATGAGTGTGCATTTTGTTTCTCTGTATGTGTCTACGTGTACAGACATGTATGCCTGTATAGTGGATATATTTATAAATACATTAAAATTGACTTTATTCAAAACAAGGTCATTTGTGTGTTTTGTTAATAATTGACTTCAAGGACCAAATTTTTAAAATTAATTATGCAATTATAAAACACTTCAGGATAATACTATAATGTATCAATGACCAGTTAATTGCATATGTTGTTCTTACTATAATCCATTTCCAATTAATCTGTAATGAAAAACAATACATTTGCAGATACCCAAGGGCATTCATTTTATTTTTGCTTCTTATGAAAGGAACATGGAGGCATTCTTCACTTATCCTGGGATAGCAGACTAAGGAGTTACATGAGGTATTTCATTCATGTTCTCTTCCCTAATTTTATGTATTCTTTAGTGTATAAAATGAGCTGAGTTTTATGTACATAAAACATCATAATGATCAAATAATTCATTAAAAACTTGTAATAATGGACAGTTTACTTGTACTGAATTACTGATTGAATGGGCTTTTAAAACAAAAATATTGATTATCTTTTAAAGATTTGTTTTCCTCTATAATCTTTGTCTTAAGTTTTAATAGACAAATTAAATAAAGATATTTGTCTTAAGTTTTAATAGAGTAATTTATATTTTTAAAGGATATCACAATTACTGAGTTAATCCTTTCCCATCTTAATTTACTCTATTATAAGTAATTATTAAATACATTCATGATTATAAATACTAAACTTAACCATGTTATCTGAAATTGACACCTTGCCTATTTCACACGTATGTGTAGGAAAAAGATATTCTTCACATTTTTTATACCTTTTAAAGTTACTGATTTAATAGCCTTTACATAGGCAGGAAGTCAGGAATTTTTTTATTTGTTTGTTTTTGTTGTAAAAATTGATAAAGATGGAAGAGAGTTTATGATAAGAACTTGGACTTCAGTCCAATTGAGACAGATCTGAGTTAAAATCTGAATGCTACCAATTACCAGTTACCTGTGTGACCTTAGTCAAGAAAATTTACCTAATGAGACCTCAGTTCCCTCATCTGTTTAAGAGAGATTTTAAAAAATCTATTTATTTATGGTGTCAGAAATTATTTAAAAGCTTAAAAGATGCTAATTATTATTACAGAAACACATATTTCCAAAGAGAGTTTCCAAGGTTATATAGAGCCCTTATCAATGAACTCCCTATCCAGGGGCTGTAAACTTAATGCTGGAAGAAAAGGTATATTTTCCATGACATCATCTCATGAAAAGGAGTCTCCCAGCTATATCTTCTATGCTTTTTAGAACTGGCTCACTTCTGCAGACTCCTATTGTAGATCCTAGCCTTGGGCCAGGTTTATAGCTCTCTGCTTAGCTATTTTAGGACTTTTTCTACTTATCTCATTCCCAATAAGTGAGTTAGATAATTAATTCAAGAGTACCTGATTTTATGTTATCCCATATGACTACATCCCCAGATCCATAAACAAAATGACACACTTAGCTTCAAATGAACCAGTAGCTATCTATTTTAGTTACTGCTCAGTACTTATGAATAAAGAATTTGTTTTTATCAACCTCAGACAGCAATGTATACTAATCTTCATTGCTGAAAGCATAAACTGGAGAGAGCTCTGTCCTTTCAATGATCTTGTGAAAATAAATCTCAATGCAGCAAATGGAACTGTGGTATGGAATTAGAATCCAGCATAAATTTCCATTGTCAGAAGACTTTCTTCTCTAGTTCGTCCTCTCTCTCTCACCTTTTGGTTTAGCACTTTCTTTAAAATTTCCAGCCACACTTTCTCTATGTGCATTTGAACAGACTAGCAATAGACTCCAACAATACACCAGATTATATCCCACCATTCTGGGACAGATTTAATTTCTGGGTCAGAGAGCACACCATTCCACAGAACAATGAGCTATTTCCTTACCAAGGAAAAGACTTCAGACTGAGTATATTTTTGACAAAATATTCTTTGAACCAGTTTTTAATTTAGTCAATATTTGCAAATTAGTGTCTTAAAAAAGCTGCCATGCTAAGCAACCTATTTTAAATCAATTATGTATTCAGTGCCACAATTGAGAATGTACCAGAAATACTACAAGAGATAGAAATAGTTTCTTCCTATTTGAGGCATATAATCTAAGTTAAAAACAATCAATAGTAAACATACTTATATTTATTTCATAAAGATTCACTCTGTATCTATACTGGGTTGGATCTTATGATAAAGAGCCAAGGGATCAAATAATGAAGAAAGAGTTAATAAATAAGTATAGTAGGGGGATATATAACAGTCCCAAAAACCTACAAAGCAAGGTAGAAAATACTGAGCAGCTTTAAAAAATGTACATAAGATCCTAGTGAAGTTCAGAATACAAGTTTTCATTTGAAAATTAAAGGAGGTTTCAGAAAAAATCATGCAGGGTTACTATTTGAGCAATTGTGTGAGCAGAATTTGAAACACTTAGCTATAATGCACATATATGTACATGGAAACAAAAATTATTTGGAAAAGACTCATTGAATTTATTTATTTTTCACAAAAGGGATTATGGTATGTCAATGGCTTTGCCAAAATTGTGATTAATTGTGATGAAAGGCTAAAGTAAGGAAGTACAATGAGTAAGAATATGAAATATAGGAGATAAAATCAAGTTTAACTCTGCCTATGAAATAAATATTTAGAATTTCAACTATAACAAGATAAAAAGACATAATATAAGTGCTGTGAGAGTACTCTTACTTGGCCCCATTCTGTGGTTGAGGTCTCATTACTTGCAGATTTGGGAAATATTCACATTAAACTGAATTTTCCATCAATTCTAACCACACAAGGAATGGGCATTGTTAAAAGATTGTCAGGTCCAGTTTTACTCTTTCCTAAAAAAGCAATTTCAGGCTGATTATTTTGTAAAGGCATTTCTGACATCTTTGTTCCTTAGACTATAAATAAGAGTATTCAACACAGGTATAATCCATGTATAAAGCACAGAGGTCATTTTGTAATGTCCAGTGAGTAACCTGTGCTGGGACGCAAATAAATGAAGATTAAGGTACCATGGTAAATAGTGACAATGATCAGGTAGGAAACACAAGTGGAACCCTTTCCTTCTTCCTTTGGCAGAGTCTGTCTTGAAGATAGCTGCAATGATGTAGACATAAGAGAGAAGAACTGTTAAAAGACAGATAATTTCAACCAAACAAGCAAAGAGAACCATATCATGCATGTAAGTGTCAGTGCAGGAAAGAGAGAATAATGGGGAGATATCACAAAAGAAATGGTTAATTTCTTTTGAACAGATAGACAGATGTAAAGTGTTAGTAGTGTGTGTAATTGAGCTCACAATGCCCCCTAAAAATGCTCCAATTGCAAGCTGGCAACAAACTCTCTTGGATATAATAACGACATAAAGTAGTGGGTTGCATATATCTATGTATCAGTCATAAGCCATGGCAGCCAAAAGGAAAGATTCTGTATCAACCAAAAAACAGTAAAAATATAACTGTGCAGCACATCCATTGTAAAAAAAAATGGTCTTCTTATCAGAAACCAAGTCCACACGTAATTTGGGAGTAATGACAG
>JAQZBX010044665.1:0-21422 GCA_029593785.1 Cabassous unicinctus
CCTGGTCCTCCAAGAAGCTGCTCCAGGTAAAAGAGTAAAGCAAAGCCCTTCTCATAGGGAACCGAAGAATATGCCACATCAGGGTCTACATCCGCCAGGTCAACCACAAGTTTGGTGAAAGGATGTGTATCCCCAAAAGTCTTTATCTGAAAGACACAAAATTAGACAGATGTTCATGTATGAAGACAGGAATCACCCTGCAAGCAAGCTGAGAGTGGCAGAGCTTTCAGGGGGGTCCAGAACGTGACCAAACATAGAAACTAGAAATAGTAGGACGTGTCGGCATAAATTCCTGGAAGTCTGTTAATGGAATGGTGAGCTGTAATGGTCCTGATATCTCCTGCCAATAACAGGCTTTGTTCTAATAAAGGACGAGGAAAATGTTTACAATGCCTGGTGAACAAATTCAGCTTCCAGGCAAGAGCAGTTAGAAATGACAAATGTATACCAAATAAAATCCAGACAGAGTAACCAATGATTTAACAGCAAAGACCCAACGAGGTCCCACAGTTCCAAATTCAGACCAGCTCATGAACACTGCCTTCCACAGGATTTAGGAATGTATCTATCAGCAGGGTATTATACTTACATCTACTTCAGTTGTCACACCTGTAAACATGACTTTCTTGATACTTCAGATAGATGCTTTATAAACTATGTATTTGAACAATTAGACAATTTTATATGAATGCTTTTAAAAATGACTCATTTACCGAATTCTGTAGCTCTCCCCATCCTCCCAGAGCATGAAAATGTCTGAACTTTTCACCAAACAATCGTCCACAAATGTGGCGTTCCAAGTACACAGTATGTCCTTCATTTAACCTGGTGGGGGAAAATAGCAGAACACTGACACAGCTGAGAGGAAAAGGTATTTAAGTCAACAAGGCATTTTCTTCTTGGCTTTGCTACAGATGAAAGAAATTGTAAAGCCAGGCACCACAGTCTAGCTGACTGCCCGCGTGGCTTCCCTGCAGTCCGTCAGAACAATGGCGAGCCCGGCCAAGCAGAGGCAGCAGGATTTAAATGAAGCCATGGTTCTGGTTTTGCTTGGCCTTAGAGTAAAATGTGACTGTATGGGGAAATAAGTTACAAGCATAAACTGAATATCTACAATGTAGCTACCACTGTGAGTCTAGAAATGAAAAAATAAAAAAATCCCCATCTATTAAAGAGATAGCACAGAAAAACAAGATATACCCACAAAACAATTGGGAGGGACAGTGGGCATAGAAAGAACTCAATCAATAATAAGAACCAATAAGGAAATCTTAAAAATCTTACCAAAAGTGATCCCAAGTTTTGTTGGTCACTAGATTTCCTGTCCAACTATGGGATATTTCATGTGCAATAACCTAAAGGAGACAGACGTGATTAGTGGTAAAATGTAATTCCGTTTCCTAAAATAATCCACTATTTAAGCACTCTAGTTCTTTCAACTCTGCTATTCCATTTTTTTTTTTAACATTAGCGAGATATTCAGGGAGATGTCAGTTCAGCAAAAAATTTATAATTTAGCCAAAGGAAAAAAAGTATGGCATAGTTAAAATAATTAGAAACAAAAAAATTTTAGATAATATTAAATGGCTATATAACTCCATTAAAAAATAACCCCAAGTTATCTTTTATAACCATATCTTCAACCTAACAATATAATGGATATTTTAAAATCAGTTGACTTAATACTTCTTGAGAGGAAGACCATAATAAGAAACTTTAACTTACATTGGAGAGTGACTTATCACCTGCCTAAAACACAAAAAGAAAATTATTGTAGCATTTCAGTAATAAAATTACAGACTATATCTAAAAGACAGTCTACCTCAATATCTGGTATTTTAGCCTTAGGGAGCCACTGTATTTCTACTATGGAACTCCAAAGAGTTCAAAAGAGAAAGTACTAAGAAAACAAAATAAAACATGCAGGAATAAAATATTCTTTCTCTCTCTAACTCTAGGGAGTTTTTTCCCAATGCCAGAAGGGCCAGTATACTTGCCTCTTCCAGAAACGTTTCTCCTCCTTCCATTTCTTATATCTGTTTGTATTTACCCTTCTGCTTCATTCTCTCCTTATTATCCACAGTAAATTTAAGAAAAATTAACAGTGTCCTTTGTCTCCTATGGTTTATTTTACTTATTTAGTTGTTAATCCATTACTCAGTTGGTTTTAGGAAGGATTTAAAGTTGTTTACAAAGGCACACAAAACACAGCAATATATGGCCCAATCCTTTCCTATAAGTGACACACTGAGGTTTTTTGTTTTGTTTTGTTTTACCAGTACCTATATGCCAAGTGTAAATGGTATAGTTTCTTTGTCTTGAAATATAATTCATCAATGCGCAGTTATTACCCAGTACCCTGTCCCTATCAACCCCAACATCCCCAAACACCTTGATTAGTCTCTTTCCCAAATGGTCACTTTTTTTTTTTTTTAAATGAGATGATGATGATAACTAAAATAAATGAAAAAATTGAAAACAAGGGTTATGTGAACATGATGAAAGATGTGTTTTATATTACTAGGAGTCTAAGATTCTTCATATCTGGGTTTATTTTTGAGAAGGCCTTAATTTCAAATGAAGAAGTATTTACACTTACCAGTAGAGTGGGCGTTACGAAAGTAAGGCAAGGGTTCTCCATGCCACCATAAGGGAAGGACGGCGGCAGGACCAACAGATCGTACTGCCCCCACACGTAAGGGCCTCCCAGGTCTTCTGCAATTCTAAGCATAGACTCAGTCTGAAAAGTCAATGTGTAAATATTGTACACCTTAATTCTTACCACAATAAATTTATTAAGACTATGTTGCTATGAAGTTTACAAGATGATG
Organism: Cabassous unicinctus; assembly: GCA_029593785.1. Classification (NCBI taxonomy): domain Eukaryota; kingdom Metazoa; phylum Chordata; class Mammalia; order Cingulata; family Chlamyphoridae; genus Cabassous; species Cabassous unicinctus. The sequence goes on from JAQZBX010044665.1 coordinate 2,832, forward strand.
CTTATTTTAAATGAAAATGATACGAAGAATGCAGCAACCGCAAATTCACATAAAATAAGATATATTTGGTTCTTTTGCCACATCGCTTAAAATGATTCCATTTCATACTCAAAATCTTAAAGTTACTGTCTACCATGATTATTAATAATGATAACTAACCTCAGAAAATTCATAAGCGGACTTTTCCACCTGCTCTTTCTCAGACCACACCAATGTTCTTGGGCCAATTTGCCTGCAAAATTAAAAGCCTTCGTAAAAGAGAAATTCAAGGCAAACTATTCACCTCTGGTTCTCAGAAGGATTTAAAGTACTGCACACATCCCCTTGCAGTAGGAGAGTGTGGTTTACTCTGGGCTTGTGGGGTAAGTGATGAGGGTAAATGGCTTCTCTGGTATACAAATCTGCTGTTTTATATGCAGCCACAGATAGGCAGCTCTAAACTGAGAGCTAAACCTAAATTGGTCCCAAAGGTTAGCTTACTGGCTCTTGTAAGACTTTGGGGATCTAGTTTCCTTCCCCAATCTTACAACTACAGAAACTCAGTCACAGCTCAGTAAGATTATTCCAGATGTAAACTCTTCATGCACTTAAAGGTTGAACACCCTTAAATAAGAAGAAACAAGTAGACCTATATATCACTAATATGGTGCTGCAACTCAAAAACATCTTTTTCATCTAAGCTTCATTTTTTAAAAATTTATGCCAACCCCAAACATTAAGACTTTGCCTTGGTATCCTGCTCCCAAGAGCAGTGGTTTCGAAAGCAGTGCTTCTCAAATGTTAATGTGCATACAAATTACTTGGGGATTTTGCCAAAATACAAATTTTGATTTAGTAGGTCTGGATTAGGGCCCCAAGAATTTGCATTTCTAACCAACTCCTAAAGCTACTGGTTTGCTGACCATGCTGTGAATGGCTAAGGTAACCCACACTATCTAATGTAGATTTAATGAGAGATATAAATATGAGCTATACATATAATTTTAAATTGTCCAGTAGCCACACTTTTAAAAAAGCAAAAAGAAACAGATGAACTGTATTTTAACAATATATTTTAACCTGATATATCAAAATAATATCACTTTAACATGTAATACATAAAAATATTTATTAATGAAATAGTTTTCATTCATGGAAATCCAATTTAGACTAGCCACATTTCAAGTGCTCAATAGCTGTGCATGGTTAACGGCAGCTGCACTGGACACTACAGGTCTGCAGGGCATGGGCTCTGAAGTCAGACTGCCCAGGTTTGGGTCCTGGCATTGCCACTTCCAAGCTGCACGATTATGGGCAAGTTAGTAAAACTCACTAAACCTCAGTTTCTCTGCTGGTAAAGTAGGAAAACAAAGGTATGTATTCCATAGAGGAGTTGTGAGGATTCAGTGGGCTCATGTACTGGACTTGGTGCATAACAGAGCTCATGATTGTCAGCTGTTGCTGATCACTACTGTGATTATCATGGATTGAGTGCCTCTTACAAGCCAGAACTAAGCTAGATGCTTTATTTATGTTAGGACTGTTAATCCTCACAAAAATCCTTTGAAGTATGTATTATTCTTTCTGTTTTTCTGGTGAAGAAAATAAAACTCAAAAAAGGCTGTCAATTGCCCAAGAATGTAGCTAGTGGTTCTGGAGCTGGAATCTGAATCTGTGTTTGCTTGACTTCTCTAGCTCCACATTTCTGGCAACTTAAAGAACGTGATTACTACAGACATTATTAAAATAGAGAAGGAAGGACATTCTAGCAATTAGTAAACTTCAAAAAATATAGCATATTTTTGTAATAACTATAGGCTTCAAGGTGCTTTAATATGTGTTTTTTCTTTTTAATTTCATTGGTTTTACATGATCACCCTGTGAGGTAGTAAAGGCAGATATAATTTCAAGGACGAGGAAAAATAGGTGACGAAACATGCCTTGTTTATGCTCACATTAGAACCCAGATTTCTAACTAAAGGTAAGAACACAGTCATACTACAATACTTGGAAAATCTAAGAGGTTTCTGGTAAAGAGTTTTAAATTTTAAATTTAATTTTTTATTTAAATTTTATGAGATAAGACTTTTTCTCGGGCTGTCAGTTTGATATCTTGAGGAATACACAAATGATCTACCAATTAACCCTGCCAGAGGTTCAGATGCCTAGGCTTTGATCTTTTCATAAACCTCAAATTTGTTCAAAAACTCACCTGCTTTCTAAAGCTCCAACAACTAAAGCAATCAAGTAGCAGGGTATTGGAACCTAAAGAGGACAAATATACACCGCATGCTTGCATTAGTGCTTGAAAATGTTAGAGTAAGACAACTCATATTTAAAATTAAGTAAATTCCCTTTTAAGTCCCCAAATATTAGTACATATATCTGACTTTCCCATTGTTCTTCTCAAATAGGTCATTTTTGAGGGGCCAAATAGTTTAAAATTGTTAAATTGTTACGTAAAACATTTCAAACCATCTATTTCCCTAAATTCCACCAGAAAGGAAAAATTCCAGCATGTGAAAAACATAATTGCACATAGTATTACAGGGTACATTTTAAGCATTTTTCAAAAACTGGCATAAATGAAGGCAACTGTGTTTTTTTCCTTAAGTTTTAAGCCACCACTGATGTATTCTAGAGACATACAAAATAATCCAGCAGTAAGTGGATTCTAAAGCTATGGGAGCTTCCTGGGTTTAAAGAAGCAGGGGTGGGAGCAAAAGTGTCTGTCGTGGCTCATTTAGTGTTCTAATAAGAAGGTCGATTATAGAAAAACATTCTATTCATTAAAGGTCAAAATATGAATTAAATTACCAGCTAGGGAATTTTTAACTCCTTTTGCTCTAAGTCAGCAGTTCCATTTGTAAACACTACACAACCATGTGCCTGTGCTTTGGTACCCGGGCAGGCGAAACTGAAAGGGAGGAAACAGAATCAGTGCTGGCTCCCTGCTATGCCTATCCAGCTCTCTCCTTCTCTAATGCAACACTCTCCGTAAGTAGAACACAATCGTTTAAAAGCATAAAAGAAAAAGGAATGAGGAAAACAAAAAGCAAAGATGGCTTTTAATATTTCAAAAGCAATTTTGCTCTTCAGGTGGTTACAGGCCATTTGTAGTTCGTTACTAACTAAAACAAAAATCTAGACCCTATGATCTTACCTTTTGGTTGAATCGATAGATTTTCCTGCTTGGGTCTTCTGGGTCAGGTGCTTCTCCATCACGAATAGCACTCATAAGAGCCACCAGTTCTTTAGGGACGGACACCTAATAGAGAAGAAAAGCCATTCCCAGCTGTAAATAAAAGGTTATGTATTTTAAACCCTTTAAAGATACGTACGTAAAATAACTGATTGTCCCCCTTCACGACTAACTATAATGCACAGACTGTGAACTCAGTGGGTTTCTAGATAGCGGTTTTGTAAATAAATTAGTAATGTGTAAAACTGGCTTCTTTATAAATGAATGTGAAATGTCTACTTATCCATTTATTCATCCATAATGAAGAGCAGAGTTTTGGAAGACACTGGGTTAAAACACCAGCTCTGCCACTTACTAACTGCATGGCCTTGGGAACACAACCTCCGTGGACTTGAGCTTCCCCATGGACTGAGGGTAAGACTTCAGAGATTTGATGCAATGAAAAAAATGAAGAGACTCGCACTGCACCTGGCAATGGAATGGTTCCACCACCCTGTTCCACTCCACAGCCCTCCCCAGAGGATGGTGCACTCATTGAAGGTTAGGGAATACAATTTTGAACAATTTGAAGTTTCAAATATATACTTGTAGTTACAAATAGAAGAACTTTTAAAGTGTAGTGACTGTGACAACCTAAAACCATAATTTCTTCTGGAAGTCTGTATGGAAAAGATCTTTATGGGGCAAACTATATGGTCACTTAACGGTACATTCCAATTCTAGCTCCATGATTCTGAAAATTGTATTTCTAATAAATGTCACCATAAAGTCCTAACCTCTGAGTATGAATGATCTGGCAAGCACACACTGCAGTATGTGCCAGATTTTCATGTTCTTTCACAGCTCAGGACTCAAGCTATTACTGAGGCGAGTGCAGAATTAGGAGCTCCAGGACCAGAGTTACAACAACCATAGATGCCAAAATTTAAAGGCTTTCAGGCAATAGCCTGGTATAGCCTCCTCCCTTCATGGGCCATGAAATGTTTTACAAATGTGACAACTGTGGTTGTGAGATCATATGACCTGCTCAAGGTCACACGGTTATGATAAAGTGGTATTCAGGTAAGAATTTATGAAATTTACCTCTGCAGTGTAGGTTAATTTCACAGAAGGGGTGTCCTGGCAAGGAAGAATTGCTCTGCAGTGGATGGCCTGGGAAGGAAAGAAAAAGAAATAGCTATTCCCCTTTCTTAAAAATCAAAACATTAACAAATCACTAAAATTGCAGCTTTATTCTTAAATATGTTCTTTAAAAAAATACAGATTACATCTCACATTTCTTGGGATCTTTAAAGAAGCAAAAGATAATCTGTGGATTAAAAAATCTGATTTTCAACTTCAAGGTATGGTTCAAGCCTCACATTTCAGTTGCAGCGTAAAGTAAACTGTTTGGCAGCATTTCCTACTCTGCTCTGAGGAACAGTGTCCAAGAAGAAGCACTTAGGAGCCCTGAGAAAAAAAAAGGTTCTGTAGTCAAATTTGAGAGTCACGGCGTATCCCTAGCTTGGAGAGTCACTAGGCCCATCAGCCTTCTGAAGGCTCTGAAAAGACCTAAAGTAAGACACCTGTTTGATTCCTCACACTTATTTTAACCTGAAACTCATTTTTCTCTGGCTAGTTATTAACATCTAATAGGACATCAGTGTCCTGAGGAACACAGCTTTAGAAGTGCTGCTATAGCCTTGATGTTTTCAATCTTGCAGCAAACTTTGAAACTAAAATCAAGGAAGAAAAGGAAAGAGAAAGAACACTCACTCTCAATCCCATCGAGACATATTCATTCATATAATAATCTATAATTAAAATTAATATTTTTAAATGATAAGAAAATAATTTTATAAACCAGGGAAAATTAATATTAGTTAGAGGTTGTAGCAGTTTGAGATCAGCCGTGGGCTGATGCGGCAAGACCTCACAGCAAGGGGGAGATAAGCAGACACAGAGAAGACATGCAGCGAATGGACACAGCAGCACAAGCAGCAAGGGGGGGATAAATAAATAAAATCTTAAAAATAAATAAATAAATAAACTGCATGTGCTAGGAATTTTCCGTAAAATAAATTATTCCAGAATCTTTTTTACCTGGCACTGACTAAAGAGATAGGGGTGTTCCTTCCCAGAAGTTTGCTCAGGAGTGAGCCACTGAAGAGCAGAAGATTTTGGAGATGTCTCAAAAGAAATTTCTATCACCACCTCTTGATTTCTGTATGAAACAAATAAATGTATTAGTAAAGTATAATTCCATCTCTGTGGACTATTAAAAGGCACCTAAAATTTGACTTCATAACATACACTGAATCATATAAATAATATTGTATAAGGTCTCAAGGCTGGGAAGCATGCATTACGGACAGAGAGTAAGCTCTGGGAATGCCGCATCCTAACGTGGGCAAGATTGCCTCTCTCCTAAAAATAGGGTGGTATATGAGAACTCTGCATTTTATATATTTTATACATGATATTTCCATAAACCTACAACTTCTCTAACAAAAAAATTATTAATAGTGTGTGCATGTATTGTTTTTCTTTTTTAATCTCTTCTAATAATTCATTTTTATTGTATTTCACAAAATTATCAGTCTGTGACAGATTGGAAATAACAAAAACTGATCCTTCACTCAAGATAGTTGGAGAAACACCGATAATAAAGAGAAAGCATTTTGGAAACCAGTAGCTGGGCTTGTGTTTGAATCCTGATTCTACACTTACTGGCACTGTGAACTTGGGCAAATTATTTGCCTCCCTATGCCGCAGTTGCTTCATCTGCAGAACAGGGTTAATAAAACCCACCTTGCAAGTTATGACCCGGAGTTTCCTTTCCCTTTCTTAAAGGGGAAGAAAAGGCATGAAACTATTGGCCCAATGAAGGGGGGGAGGGGGCATAGATTAGCCTTGTTCTAGGCCAATGGTTTTCCACCTTTTTCCTCCTCCCCACAATACCCAAGGGGTATGATATACCTCCAGTATGACAATTCTTGCCACCTCTTTCTTGAGTAAGTACTTTATTTCTCTGAAATTCCCTTTTCTCAGCTGTAAAATGTGGATCATACCACACAGAGCTGCTGTAAGGATTAGATAAAAGAATGCATCTAAAGCATTTATCCCGGGAAGCGGGTGTGGCTCAGTGGATAGAGCCCCCGTTTACCATATGGGAGGCCCGGGTTCGCGTCCCGGGGCCTCCTTGTGAGGGCAGGCTGGCTTGCGCGGCGCCGTGGGCTGATGCGGCAAGACCTCACAGTAAGGGGGAGATAAGCGGACACGGAGAAGACACGCAGCGAATGAACACAGCAGCACAAGCAGCAATGGGGGGATAAATAAAATAAAATAAATAAATCTTTAAAAAAAAAAAAAAAAAAATAAAGCATTTATCCCAAGACTGGCACACAGTAATGGCTCTGTGTGTAGTATTGCTATTATTCCATGAATAAAAATGGCTGGTCTCTGCGGCAAGGAGAAAGGCTATGCAGCTTGTAAGCATTTCCCAGGTCATTCTGAAATGATGGCGTTACTAGACATTAGTAAAATAACAAGAAAAGAAGTAACAGCTATCCAAAGTCCTATTCTTAAGTATTTTATGCAGTAAATTTCTTTAGTATCTTAAGAACACACTTTTCATTATAAGTTTCAATGTGAACAGATCAGTAGGAGTGTACTGATTACTACAAACTAAAAAGCAGGGGGAAAGCCTTCAAAAGTAATTAAAAATACTTTCCCTGTTGCAGAGCTATAAAAGAGAAAGATAACATTCATACTTGTTCAGAGCAGTAGGAAGAGAGATTTCCAATGGAGCTCCTTTGTAGGTTTGTTTTTCTCCAAGAACATAGCTGACTTCTTGTCCATTGATGACCACTTTTTCTATTGTAAGGTCCTTTGTATCCAAAACCTATAATTAAATAAGAAAATAATTTTATACACCAGGGAAAATTAATATTAGTTACAGGTTGTGGCAGTTTGAGATTATTTTATGAATCCCCAAAAGAGAAAGATTATGTTTGTAAATTAATATATTCCTCTGGGTATGAGACTCTTTGGTTGCATTAAATTCAACTGAGGGGGCTTTGATTAGATTACTTGATAAGACTGCTTTAGGGCTTTGATTCAATAAAGCCTGACTCAAGCTGAGTCCCGGGTCCCTTGCTGGGTCTGATGTAAATGGACTCACACAGACAGACACAGCAAGAGAGAACTGTGTCTTTTTTTAAAAGATTTATTTATTTATTTATTTCTCCCCACTTCCTCTTGTTTGCATTTGCTGTCTGCTCTCTGTGTCTGCTTGTCTTCTTTTTCAGGAGGCACCGGGAAGTGAACCCGGGACCTCCCATATGGGAGGGAGGTGCCCAATCTCTTGAGCCATATCAGCTCACTGCGTTGTATCTCTCATTGTGTTTCCTCGTTGTGTCATCTCGTTGCATCATCTTGTTGCGTCAGTTCACTCTCTTGCTTGTCTTCTTTAGGAGGCACTGGGAACTGAACCTGGGACCTCCCATGTGGTAGGTGGATGTCCAACTGCTCGAGCCACATACACTTCCCTCTGTTATTTTTGTTTTTCTTTTTTTTCCCCCCTGTCATTTTTGACCCTGCCATGTGACAGAAGGGAGAAGGCACCGGGAGAGATGAGCAATTTTGCCTGATAGCTTACAGGTGACATTGGGAAGAACAGCCGTGACTGATACAGAAGGCCTGGAAGAAACAAGCCCTATGCCAGGAGAAAGAGGACCACAGGATCACTTAAGCACACAGCCTCCAGAGGCTGGGCCCACAGAGTTCAAGAGGAAGAGGAAGCCCAGAGGGTAAGGAGAGACCAGCCAGAGCTCGCCCACCATCTTGCTTCAACATGTGGCAGCTGACTTTGGTGAGAAAACAACCTTGAATTGGACTTTCCACGGCCTTGGGACTATAAGCTTTTACTCCAAATAAATACCCATTATAAAACCCAACAGATTTCTGGTACTGTGCATTGGTACCCCTTTGGCAGACTAATACACAGGTTAACTCCAATGAGTACAGAGTAGAACAGCTGCTTATGGAGAGTAAAATGCAGAGTGAAGTTACAGGAAATAAAGCAGTCAAAAGTTGGTCCAGCTCCCATTCTCAGGACTCTAAGGCTCCTGAAAACTTATATGTTCTAAGATTTGCATGTATTTTGTTAGCTAATTCTGGGATAGTTCCACAAGTTTTGGGCTTTAAGTAAAAGTCAAATCTAAATTAAAATGCCTTTGCTTCTGTCTCCTAAAACTTAGCTTCTCTTTTATGAAAAACTCACCTATAACTTAGCTTCTTTCACTCTGACTCCTCAATGTATCTCATCATATATTTCTCCCTAGAATTCATATAGTCCAACTCATGTTCTTTCATATGTCCAAAAATTAAAATAAACCTTCGCCCTTGTTAGGCAAACATTGCAGTTGTTGTGCCTCTAGAAAATGCGATTTGGTATAGCAATTCTGACCAAATGACCCCAAAAGCACTGTCTGCTGTCCGTGGCCAATTAAGGACAACTACTTTGGGCAGGAAGGGGAGTGGCAGCGAATAGCTGTTATGGATCGAATCATGTCCCCATGAAGACAAGTTCAAGTCCTAATCCCTAGACTCATTTGTAAATAAGATATTTGAAGATCCTATTAGTTAAGGTGAGGCCAAACTGAATCAGGATGGGCCTTAATACAGTATGACTGGATTCCTTCTAAGTAGAGGAAATTAGGAGGCAGAATAGGAGGAGAGAGAAAGAGGCAGATGGCCATGTGACAGTCAGAGACTGAGTTATGGACTGTCAGCAAGCCACCACCAGGGCTCTATAGACTTCAGAGAGAGCACCCTCCTACCGACACCTTGACTTTGAACCACACCCTTCCATTCTCTCAATGAATATATTGATCCAAAACTTTCCTTTGCCATACTGTATTCAAACAAACAGGAAAAAACCTCCCACATTATTATTATTATTTTTAAACTGACTTTATTTTTTCTTTTTGGTACAGTTCTATGAGTTTGCATATCCAATTTGTAACAACTCATGTTTACACCAACCTTGTAACCACCAACATGAATTAACTGAGGCATTTCCCCAGTGGAACATATTCTATTTTCCATATTTGCTGAAACTTTTCAGCTCTGTTCAGAATCAGGAGAGGCAGGTTATCGTTATGACCATTTTTGTAAAACCTTTTACATAACCCCTGTATTGGTGTTTGCAGTAGCAGTTGGCCTCATCCTCTCCTACAGCACTTATCATACTGCACTATAATGATTGTTCTCTAGACAGAGTTCTTACAAAGACCAGGGATGTCACTCAGGTTTGCATTCCCAGGATTTAGCACAATGTCTGAAAAATAGTGGGTGCACAAAGTAAGTCCTGGACAAGAGAAAATAGAAAAAACAATGCTTAAGCAATATATCCTAAGACTGAGCTACTATTCCCAAATTACTTAAATTCCCCTCGAAATTTCACTAATAAATGTATTATACAATTGGACAAAAACAATAATAAGAAAGAAAAATGAAGGAACAGTCTACAAGTTGAAGTTTGTACTTTCAACAAACATTTATTGAGGAACACCAAGCTATGCATATATAGCTATAATTAAATAGCTCTACTAAGAGTAGGATGTTACTAAGGATATAATTTACTATCTCACAGTATCCTCTTTGAATAACACCCCCAAAAAGATTTGTACTTCTAACCAGCCGGATAGTTACTGGTTCCCCTTTTGCACAGGCTTCTGGAAAGTTCCATACCAACCTTGAAGCCAACTTCTTTTTATGTGTGTATTGTACTTTATGACATGCATTTTGTTTCTCCTTGCCTTATTCTCTCTCCCTCCAAATTCTTTAATAACTTTTCCTTTATTATATGACATAAGTTGTTTTAAGCAGTCTCAAATTCTTTCTGGAACAAAGCAGGGTTAAAAAAAAAGCCTTATGCTTCAATATTATATCCTTATTTACATTTTCTACTTGTTATTTGCAGGGTGCTGTAGTGAAAAAAACATGGGCTTAAATGTGTTTAAAAAAAAAAAAAATCTTGATTTAATTCCCAGTTCAGGCATTTACTTATGCAGTAGCCTTTCTGATCTGTGTTCAATTCCTGGTTTCTGCCACTCTTTAGTTATACGATCTTGGACAAGCCACTAAAATCAGCCACCAATGGAAAGAACACCTAAAAAATTGAAAATTTCAATTAAAGAAGTGCTTGAAAGTTATCATAAATTTAAATATCAAACTTCAGTGTAAACAAACCAAACATCACAAGAAATTGTAGAAAACCTGGGAATTCAACCTGTTGGAGCTCCTTCAGCATTCCTCAGCATCCCAGGCTCCAAGAATTGAGAGGAAAAGGCACACCTAAAGTCTCTTCACCCAGCAGAGGCAATGGGATCTTCCTTATGGTTAGTGGTTAGTTAGGTGAGAAGGTGCTGCCAGCTCACCTTCAAGATACAGGTAAAAGTATTATCAGGTTAGATGATATTAAGATTAGGCTCTGTTTTCTAACTGAATTCATTCATTAATTAGTTGATCAAACTCTTGAGTGCCCTCTACATGCCAGTGCTGTACCAGGAACTTGCCATTCAAAGAAGACAGGAAATACAGTCCCTACCTTCAAGAGTCTACAATCTAGTGGAGGAAAAAAACAAGCTAACTTCAAATAAATACAAATTAATAAATAAAACCAAGTTCTTGTTCTCAGAATATTATTATAAATAAGCAAACAACTCTAAACAGATGTCACTTTGTACTATAAATAGCCGGCCTTGTATAAAATCCAATATTATTATAACTCCAGGCTCTAATTAACTAAATAGACAGATAAAGCAGAAATAATAATTTAAAAATCTTATTTTTCTCTAGATTTGGGGAAGATAAAAAAGGGCAGGTTTTTAGAGCAAAAGGGACATTGAAGGACCATTCCTTTAAAAATTTAAGCATCCTGACTATTGCTTACTCATGGAACAGAGGTAAAACTTTTTATCTGTACTAAACAGATCAGAGTGCAAGGTCATATTAAACAATGATAAGCTATCAAAAGTCAATTTCTTATAATAAAGGGAGAGATTGCACTGAAACAGGACTTCAAGTCAGCCCTGTCCAGGCAAAGCTGCCCATGCAATAAAAGTCAGCACAGTATTTCAAACAGACCAAAGTACAACCTATAGGGAAGTACACTTTTTTGCTTGTAATATTTTTATTTATTTTCCTTCTTATATTCCTTTTGGTGACCACATATCAATACCTAGAGGGATCAACCTATTTTTCAAATCAAAATTAGTCTAGTAAAATGTTAACGGACAAAGAGTAAGAAAGTGAAGTGCTATATTAGCTCATATTAATGAACCCAAAATGAAGATCTATTACACAAATAGGAAAAAGAGGCGTGGAAACTACCAACTGAAACCACCAATCTCTAACTTACCATTTTTCCCAATTATCTGATTTCACTAATTTCCCTCAGTCAAGTCTCCAACAGATCTGATCTTCTGACTACTTATTGCTGTGCTATAGTAGATAGCACAACTGAACAAAATAACCCCACCCTGACCTGGTGAGGGGGCCAAATATGGCAGGCTTTTCATGTCCCTCTTATTTCTAAAATGCTCTTCTATGAATTCTTCTGGTAAAAAGTTCAATCCAAATGCTATCAGATAATTTTAACAAGAGCATCAAAAACAAGTTATACGGTACAGATAAAATAACTGAATAGCATTCCATGAATCCAAACAAATTTTCAGTTATTCAAAAAGCTGGAGAGCCTGTAGAAGTATGTATTTTCCAAGAAGCACAGGAACTACTTGCCCCTGGGAACCAACTACTAATAAAAATATTGAGTCATTCTTAGCAAGCTGGAATGCCCGGCCAGTCCTTAAGTCACTAGAGGACAGGGCTTATAAGAGCTGAAGGTAGGAAGGGCCATGAACCCAGAGAGAAAGAGTTGCGCCAAGTGTTAGAAGGCAGAGACTGGACATAGCAAAGCAGGGCAGAGGAGCGGTCTGGAAATCCTAACGGGCTCAAAAATGACTGGGAGGGACATCGATTAATAGGACAATCGTACTCTGCCGAGCTGCGGATGGAAATAAAGGTGCCTGCGAGGGAAGAGCAGGATCAGGGATGGGCGGGAAACGGGACCTGAGATTTGGATGCGACTGCGGACTGAGGAAGGGGCACCGGGGCCGAGAAAGTCTGGGGCCTGAGGAGGCGACTCTGGACGGAGGAAATCGGCGGATCGCAGCGGGTTTAGGGCCACTAGCTGCTGGGAAAGGGGGAATGGTGCAAAGGTGAAAGCAGAGGGCTGAGCGAGGGACAGGAGCGAACGGGGTACTAGGACGAGCGAAGGGATTGGGGAGGGGACGGGGGAGAGAGAGCAGCTTAAATATACTTGAGGGGTGAAGGAAGTGGTGCAGAGACCTAGGCGGGGTTGAGAAGGGGGCGCTAAGGGGTGAATGAGGGCTGAAGAGCCGGCGCAGAGCAGGGCAGGAAGGGATGCGTGGGGTTGCGGAGGGGCTGCAGCGGGCGGAGTCGGCGGCCGGGGGCGAGAGGCGGGTGGCCCGACAGACGCGGGCACCGGGCGCGCGTTCCCACCGTACCAGGCTGCGCAGATTGTCCTCCTGGGACTGGACAGTGAGCGCGGCGGTCCCAGTCAGCGTCCGGCGAGTAAAGTCGACGCTGCAGCGCAAGTGCAGGTTCCTGGTCAGACAGACAGAGGCCGGGGAGGCCAAAGAGCACGTGTCCACCACCTCCGGCATGGCTCTGGGGTACCGCAGCGCGCGAATCCACACCTCTAGTCGGCAGCCAGACGACTCGACTGCGAGCGAAAAGAGGAGGGAGGGAGGTAGAGAAGAGGAAGGCCTCGCGGAGCACTCCGGGTAAGGAAGTTTCTTAGAGTCCGTGGCGCGCGGGGACTGGAGTGGCTCGAACTACGAGTTCCGTGGTGCAGCTCGACAAGGTGTGCGCGTTGCTACTTGGGAGTGTGTGTGTCTGAGGAAGTGGGGGTCTGAGATTGCTTTTGGAGGAGGAACAGGGAGAGGGAGGGCGGTTAGAGGAAGGGTGGGCTGAGGGAAATGATGACAAGTGGAGCGGAGGGGTCACACCGAATCCTTCCCTTTTAGCTCCCTTCGATTCCAGTGGAAGCAGCAGCAGTGGCAACAAAGGAAGTCAAACCTATTGGTGGTTGCTAATGGTGAGGACGGGGAGGGATGGTAAACGACAAAGAGCTTATCAGAGGACGTTTCTTCGTGCAGTTCCTCGTTAGTATAGTGGTAAGTATCCCCGCCTGTCACGCGGGAGACCGGGGTTCGATTCCCCGACGGGGAGATGTGCTGACGTTTTACTCTTTGCACCTATGAAAGCATTTTAAAATTTAATATGAGAAAAATAATCACCTTCAAATTGATCTGTAGGATTTATAGTCTCAAGAACTGCATTGTTGCTGACTTGACCAGTTGATAACTACAAATGATCTCAGCCCCACCAATTCAAATAAATATTTATTTAAATAGTGCTTATAATGTAAATATCCAGATGTTCAGGTAGTTAAACACGTTAAGGCAACTTTCGCATTTTAGGAACATAGGCAGATTATTTAAAAAGACTGTAATGAGAAAACTTTCTGATGTGTGTGTGTTGGCAGCAGTGGCACACCGCTCTGGGGCTTTCCCAGAGAAGGTAAGAGAGGACTGAGGAATGACTTGCCTTTGGGGGTAAAAAAAAGGAAGGGTAGGAGAAGAGGGGCCTGGAGAAATTGGAGGTGGCCAGGTCTTAGAGGACCTTAAACAATTGGACCTTTTATCTTGAAAACATGAATGGGGAATCCATTGAAGAATTTTAAACAAGGGAGTGGACATGGTCAGATTCATGTTACAAAGAAAACACTGGTAGTATTCAAAGGATGGATATAAATTATCAAAATTGGAGGCAAGAGAGTTAGGAAACTGTTAGAACAGTCCAGGAAGAAGATAGGGGCGGGGGCTGACATAAGTCAGTGGAAATATAAATATGAAGGAAGAGATCAACGAAAGGAATACTTGGGAGGTAACTGGGATTCACAGGAATTGCTGATTGAGTGACTCGGCCTTTTGGCATCAGCATCTGGGAAATCATTAACCACAGAGAGAGCCTGCAAGAGAGAGGACAGATTTAGGTGGGAACTATATTAAGTTCAATTTTGGACATATGGGGTTGGGGAACCTGTGGAAGTTAAAGTGGAGATATCCATGAGTCAGTGGGGTATTTAAGTCCATAGATCTGAGGAAACGTTAGGTAGATATGAGAATCATCACATGATGTGGTGGATGAATCCATGACAATGAGTAAACTCAAACCAAAAAGAGTGTGCAAAGAGAAGAGCAATGGAAACAGGGTGAAAGCCAGGAGACCACCAGAACTTAATGGAAAGATCTAGAGGAAAAAGGAGCCCATGAAAGCGTCTAGAAAGAGCCAACCAGCAATGTCTAATGCACTGAGAGGGCCTTTAAAGTAAAGAGTGAAAATGTCCTTTGATTTTGGCAGTGGAATAGGGCTAGAAAGATGGTGGTTTTACTGACTTTTGCAGTTTAGTTGAAGGAGGAAAGCAGAGAGCAGTGAGTGGAGCAATGAGAGAGAAGTGGGGAAGTAGAACATCACCCACTTTTCAAGATGCCTGGCCAATGTGAAAAGGGAAGATAAAAATATGTAGCTAAAGAGGAATTCAGCATTAAGGAAGTGTTTTTATTTATTTTTTATTTTTTAATTTTTTTAGGAGGGGAGAAATTTGACCTTGTTTAGAGGCAGAGGTTAAAGAGTTTTTAAGAAGAAAAAGTTGAAGATTTAAGATATGAGGGGAGATAATTGGTGGATTGAGCTTGGGCAAGTGCTGACACAGCTCATTCTTATTAAAAAGTGATCTAACAATTAAATTTGGCTCTAGCAACAGAAAAATAGGTTATACATTTGGGTGTCCTTGTGTTGCCCTTGCAAGCCAAAGGAAAACAAAAACATCCCAAACTATGAAATTTAATACCTTACATGTGCTTAGGTCCTATGGAATTCATGGCATGATCATCATGTTTAAAAAATTTTTGAGCCTTAAAATTGTTCTGGGTATTACCAAATCTAGGGTGACAGATCTGATACAATAGAATTCCTTTAATCAATGAATACATAACCAAATTATCTTCCTTACCTAGTATGGAGAAAGAATTGTTTGCTTGTTTTAATTAAAAGAATGTCAATTTCATCATCTTTCATTATTTATTACTAGGAACCCACAGGGTTTGTATCACTGTGTTCAAGAAAAGATATCCACAGATAACTACAAATAAATTTCTCAAATTTATTACAGATCAGTCAAAAGATAGATATATAGTAGGAATTGTTTTCTAAGATACCATTGACCCTAAATATTAGAGTGTACAAAATTAGCAACTCACAGACAATAGGAGTGCTCCTTATTTCCAATGGTGGATTGGGAATAGTTTTAAAAATGAGGTTTTCCATTGCTTCTACCAAATAAGGATAATAGGATCTCTCTATTAAAGGAGACTTTAGTAAAGATGAAAATGATGATCTGTATATAGTTTTATGAAAAGAAATAGTTCATATGTTTACAGGGCCATATGAACAGGCAGTATCCCAGCTCTGCTGCTCACCTGGCAAAGTTACTTCAGCCCTCTAAGCCTCAGGCCCCCTAGGATAATTGAGGTACCTCTGCCTCACGGGTTTGTTGAAAGGATAAAATGAGATCATCTATGTGAAGTGCTTAGCACCGGGCTTGGCATCAAGTGAACATTCATTACATAGTAGCTTATATTTTTATTGCTGTTGGCTTTTATTTTGCAGGTTTTGGTCATTTTAATATTTTAAGATTAAATATTTTGTTAGAAAGAGCTTTCAGGAAAATCCGGGGAATAAGAAACAACCAGCAAAGCAGGTCAGGCCGAATTAGCCATCTAAAAAGGGTTTGCCACATTCATAATGAGCACGTGTTTTAAAATGCATTTACCTTTAGGAAATTCAGGAAATTGCAGTTAGTGCATTAACACTTTCCTTGAAAGGATATAAGGACTGCTCATTGTTTTCCCCCCTTACTTCACATAGACCTTTCCTTTCTTTAAATAGTCACTGCAATTTGCAGATACTTATGAAGTGCAGTCTCCTACACTGTGCTACCTACAAAGAGTTGGAAAAGGCATCATCCCTCCGGTCAGAGAATTTACACTCTAGTACACAGCTATATCAGTGACCTAAGATAGAAGGGTGTAAGATGAAGGACAAGGCCCAAGAAGAACTACAAATGAAGTTCTAGAGGGACAAGTCCTATCCCTTTAGGAAGGGTGAGGAATAACTTCATGGCTGATATAGCATTTGAGAGGGAGGTTGAAAGATGATCAGGATTTCAATAGGCAAATTGAGTGTGAGGAATGGGGGATGAGCAGCTTTCCAGGAGGACATGGTTACCGGAATCAAGACGTGGGGCCAAAAGCAGGGATGTGTTTGGGAAAGAACAATTCTGAAGGTACAGTATCCTACAAATTTACCCAGTGCCTCACACACTCCTTAATCTGCCTTTCTTCTTTCCTCTCCAAGATCTACAACTGGTATGGTAGAGACCACTAGTTGGCCCCCACTATTTGTTGTTCTTTTCGTCATTAGTGGTAAACCCCTCAATATTTAGCTGGGCACATGGCTGCCCAGAGGACTACACTTCCCACCCTTCTTTGCAACTATGGCCTTGCAACCAAATTCTGGCCAATGGGATGTTCACAGAATTGTCAATTATGACTGGCAAGTGTCCTTAACAGGCACTTTTTTGGCCTTTTCTCTATGCTATTACCTGGAACTCAGATGTGATGGCTAGAGCTAAACTACCATATTGCCATCACGGGGTTGAAGCCGTGGACTGAGGGTGGCAGAGAAATAAGATAATAGGAGCCATGAGCTGTAAGTAGCCAGGTCTCTGGGGATCATGGAGCCCGCATGTGGACTGCCTACCTCTGGATTTCTTTTTTCTTAAGGGAGAAATAAACTTCTACTTTGTTTAAAACAGCATTATTTTGCGTTTTCTGTCATTCACAAAAGAACTCAACCATTACTGCAACACCTGGTCTCAGTTGGAGGGACTGATCAATTTTGCCATGTGTACTTGCCCTTGTCTATCAATTTGCCACTTTAGTGCATGCTGTTGCATAAGTTTGAAAAAATGTTATCAGATAGGTCTTTCTTCCCTTAATCTTGTGTTATCTGCTAGCGAATTCTTTATAATTATAATCTAATCATCTCACTACCCTGCTTAAAATCCTTCAAGGTCTCACCAATATCTTCAGCAGATATTCTCTGCTTTTTTGGAGGGCGGGGGGAGGGGAGCATTTTCAAATACCAGAATTTTTGTCATATAGTCAAAGGGACTAAAAGGTGAATGTAGGTGGTTGGGTTTTTTAAAGCAAACTTTGACAAAAAAAAAAAAAAATCCTATTATTCACAGTATGTAATTATATATAATTAGTACATTTGGATGCTTTCAGGATTTTTTAACATATGAAAGTTATATTGAAATGAAGATGTCTCATTTTTTATTGAGTTCACTTTTTTTTTTTTTTTGAGTTTGATGTTTATAAGAGTTGAGAATCCTAATTTTTGAGAAATGACATAGAACACTGCAGCAGTGCATCTAGAATCTTCAGTTGGGTGTGCTTCAAGACCGTGTCACCATTTAAACAGAATGGCTTTCTCCTTGGGCTGTGGCTGCTTCCATGGTCTGGTAACCCTTGGGTGCTAGCTCTCCTTAAAATCTGTCTCTTGCCTCTTTCTTGCAGAAATGTGTACCCTGCTTTACAAAAAGTTACTTTAGTCATTCAGCTTAATATTTTATCTGACCAACGTGGCCAAAGCAGTATAACCCTCCAGGTTTAAACCAAGCATAATTCTATACATGGGTCAACAGCTGTGCTCTTGATCACTGAACAACTTAGAAATGGCAGAGCTTTATCAGGGCAATGGAACCCTCTGTGATCTTGTTCCGCTTACCTTTCCATCTCATCCCCTGTTCTTCCCCTATTAGCACTCCGTCCTCTGACTACACCTGACTTCCTGCCTCATCCTTCAAACACTGCCCTATCCCACAACTCTACTCTTCCACATATGCATTATTTCTCCAGAAACATTTTGCTCCTCTTCCCTTCCTCCACATTCTGCCTGGAAAATTCCCTGTCTGGCAACTCTCAGTAGTTCGTAAGGTGAGAACATGGAGGCTAGACCTGGGAGGTGAAGAGGAGAGGAAGGCAGGGGTTGGAACTGGAAGAACCTTGTATGCCATGAGAAGGAGCTTGGACCTTTTCCTCAAGGCGTGAGAAGCCACTGAAGGATTGTAAGCTGGGATGTGCCTGGTCAGGACTTACCTTTTGGAATGAGTTCTCTGTGGCAGTGTGGAAGATGGATTGAAGGGGTGT
>JAQZBX010044666.1:0-21223 GCA_029593785.1 Cabassous unicinctus
AATTAATCCTTTTGCATTGGTATCTCCAGGGAAATAATTGAAGTCACAAGACCCTTGATTTTTAAAAAAGAAATTACTTAACATATTTTGAAGGTAGAAAAAGGGACCAATGTGATTAAGAGGAGTCAGGAAATGGTATAAAATAACAAAGCCTTTCACTTGAAAATGTGGCACTTAACTTTGTGACCTTTGCCTATTTGTGGTCAGCCTCTGCAGCCTGTAAATAATAGTCCCTTCAGGCAAAAGAAGCCTCTTATAAGGGCAGCTGCAATGCATTGGTATTTCTGTAGCAATCTCAAAAATCCTCTTCTGGTGCATGACCTTCATCATCAAACTACTTTGTGTTAATAAAGGTCATGGCCAGCACCTCAGGGAGGAACATCCCTGTCACTGTGACAATCCCAGGATGTGAGAATGTGATCAAAGGCAACCATAAGAGGTTGGCTTATCAGAGGAGTTCAACTTTGGGCTCATCAATTGTAACAAATGTACCACACTAATGAAGGATGTTGTTAATGTGGGAAAGGGTGAGAGGGGTAGAAAGAGGGGCATATGGGAATCCCTTAAGTATTTTATGTAACATTTATTGTTATCCAAAATTTCTTTAAAATAATAAATAAATAAAGGTATAGAATATGTTGGGAAAAAAATATCAGACTTATGAAATCAGAATGAAGAGTAACCTTGGGTACATTTCCAATCATTCTGATGTTTTCCATTTTCTTTCCTCTTTGACACATTTCATATAGATCATAGTAAAAGTGTCTGTTTATTATCATTAGGCACCAGCTCATGGAGATTAGTCATTAAACTTTCTACATAAACTTTTTCAAATTGTGAATGAAGACCACCACCAAACCCTCTTCAACAGCCTTCCTGAAGAAAATTGATATTTTGTGTTGGAATTAGTTATTTTACTGCCTTGAAGTAAAGTGACATCTTATTCTCTATATCCTCCTGTCTTTTGGTGGATTGATAAAGCCAATCACTCCCTTCCTTTATTTTTTTTTTTTAACCCCAGAATATGAAAGGAAAGAACCCCTAGCATTTCTAGAAACGTCTGCCTCTGACATGGTGGAGAGTTTCTCTGTTCTAAGGTCAGATCCGGCAGCCTGTCTTTAAGCCCCATGAGGACCAGCTACAGCAGCCAGCCCCCTCATTTCTGCTGGGTCTTCAGCCCCTTCTCCCTGACTTTGAAGGACTGTATGCTTACCCTACTGAATAAAGCAAAGTTGCTTGTGCATTTTCACAAAGAATGAAAGACCTGAGAAGACTCTAGAATCATTTCACATGATGATTGTGATCAAAAGGGAAACATTCTGCCCCTAGATCAGGCACCTCTAATGGAGATGCTCAACAAAGGGCCAGGCCTGGGGTTGGCTTTGATTTCCAAAGTTGAGATGGAAACAAACTGTGGCTTCCAGAAAGTTGCTTTCCTAACTTTCAGTTACATGTTAAGTGTGATACTAACTTCAAAATATGTGAATTCTCCTGGAAGAAGCTGTTTCTAAGATCTAGTTATTAATAGTCCTGGGGTGGCCTCGTGGATATCTTCTTTGCATTCTATAGTAAAGGAGACCTGGGTTGACCTGAGATTGCAAAACAAAACAAAAACATAAGGTGGATTTTTTTTTCATAAGGGACATTTTAATTTCTAGTTCTCTAACATCTTTTTGTGAATATTAACAAGTATAAACTACACCAGTTTAATAAAAACTTCTAATTTTCCAATAAAAGCCTTTTATGCAGAATTTTTAAAGTTAACAATGTTGTTAAGCATCTTCTGCTGTGATAAATGAAATGTCTTAATTCTGGAATGATAAGCTACTTATTGTTTGTGGTCTTGGGGGAATGGAGAAAGGGTGACCCTTTATTCAGCATTTGTATCGGAACCACATTGTTATTCTCAATGCTTTCAATTCAACAAATGACCATATTCCATGAAATATAAGGTGAAGATGCATTCAAATTTTTAAAAAATGAGAGAGAGAGAGAGAATTATATCTCAAAAATATACAGCTGAGTGGGAAAAAAAAGAAGCACAAAATGATGCAAACTTTATTAATTAAATAAAACAAATTATAAAACTACTAAACTAGGAAAAATCTATCATTTATCTATCTACCTATCTAGTTTATGCATCCAATTACATTGTAGTAAATGCAGTAAAGAAAGTTTTGGAAAACACAAAAAGTTCATGACATTTATAATGTTTGCCTACAGGAGGAAAAGGAGAGGTTTAAGTCAATAGAAGCATAACTTATTTGTCATGCTATGTTTATTTCAATAAATAAAATATATATGATAACACTTTGTTAAAGGTGAGTGATAGAGATATCATGTTTATTTATTTATTATACCAATATGTGTGCATGTGAATAGGTTCTTTCAAATATTTTAGCAAGTGAAATTTTGTGATTCAGAGATTACATTACATCCAATAATAAAGAGTATAAGTCAGAATATTGTCTACTTTCCCCAAATAACTTTCTTAAATAGCATATTCACATCTTAGAAGTATAAAATATTTCTTGGAAAATTAATCATAAACTTCAAATGAGAGTTTGAGCTGTAATATAAATCATCAACAATATTTAGTGTAAAAACCAGCAGTTTTAAAAACAAAATCTTTACAATGTTTAAGGAATGTTAAACAGAGAAAGTAATTATCAGAGCTGAGAAGACAATGAATGTATTGTTTCAAATTTGTAAAGTACGTGGTATAGACCATGTCTTTGGCCACATGAAAGAAATGATTTAGGGGAAATCACAGAAGTAGCAGCAACTTGATCTTCATGTGAATATTTGTACCATAAAAAAAGAGACTTAAACATTTAAATTCATTTTATTGAGTAGTTTTAAGTAAGATGCAGTCTTGATAATATCTTTTGGTTTTTCACAATTTGTTGTTTACTTCATTATTTTACTTTATATTATTTAGGAACCTGAAATGTCTTAAGCCCATATTCAGTATAAGAAATATCAAGATGTAGAGGTAAAAGTTGTGTTCTGCCTTAAATCAGTGACTATTTTAGAAAAGCATATGCATGTTGTCACTATTTCTTTATGAAAATAAAATAATATTTTTGTTGTTCTTAAGTTTTTTACTATTATTCCTTGTTCTTTTTAAAAAGTATAGTTAAACTTTACAAATGAATTTATGAAAACATGATTTGCTTAAGAAGATTTGTTCAAATACTTAAAACTCCTTAGCCAATGCCCTTTCAAATACCTTAGATGATGCACTTTAAAACTCCTTAACCAATGCACTTGAAAACAGTAATATATAATTTTTTTAACAAAGATTTATGATGCATGTAGGTTTTACACTGTTTTCTTTTAGAAAATAAAGAATGTAGGGAGAGTTCCAGGAAGATGACATCGGAGAAGGCAGGGAAGGCTCAGCTCTCTCATAAAAACAATGGAAAAGGGCTAAAAACTGTAAGAGTGACCTGCTTTGGAGGTCAAAAGACAAGGACAGTGCTTCGCAATCCCCAGGAGGGTAAAGGTCAGAGAGACGAAGAACCTGAAATGACCACCATGAGTTACTACATCCCTGCAGTGGCTGGGAGAGACAACCATCCCCTTCCTTCAAGGTGTGCAGCCTGGATAAAACCACTTCCTACTGCAGCCGAATGAGAGGGGAAGAGAAGTCTTCCTCCAAGGAAAGATGGAGGGAGTGGTGGAGGCCTGAGTTTGGTTTCTCAAAGTGGATTTGGACCGGAAAACCTGCTTTGTATTTACAGAAAACAAAACAAAGATATTTGTATTTAATGTACATACCTTTAAAACTTTTAATTTTAGTAACATATATAAAACTCAATATTTCCTATTGTATCCTCTTTCAAGTGTACAATTCAGTGGTATTAAATAATTCATGGAATTCTACCACAATCACCCACACCCATAACCCAAAATGTTTCATTACCTCAAACTTGAATCATTCATTCAGTAAGCTATAACTCCTTATTCCACTCCTGCCCATGGTCCCTGGTAGCCTGTATTCTGCTCTATGTCTCTATGAAGTTATCTATTCTAGGTATTTCATGTAACTGAGATCATACAATTTTCATCGATTTGTGTCTGGCTTAATTTACTCACCATGATGTCTGCAAGGTTAATCCATGAAGTGACATGTATCAAAACTTCATTCCTTTTCATGGTTGAATAATATTCCAGTGTATGTATATTTCACATTTTGTTTACCATTCATTTCTTGATGGACACTTGAGTTGCTTCTACATTTTAGCTACTGTGAATAATGCTACTATGATGATTATTGTACATATATCTACTTGAATCCCAGCTTTCAATGAATTTGGATAAATACAAAGAACTGAAGTAGTTATTTGGAAATTCTATGCTCAACTTTCTCAGGAACTGCCAAACTTCTTTCCACAGTGTCTGCACCATTTTACAATCACCCACAGCTAACATTGTACTCAATGGTGAAAGATTGAAATCATTCCCATTGAGATCAGGAACAAGACAAGGATGTCCACTGTCAACAATATTGTTCAATATAGTGGTACAAGTTCTAGCTAGAGCAATCAGACAAGAAAAAGAAATAAAACCATTCAAATTGGAAGGAAGAAGTAAAACATTCACTATTTGCAGATTATATTCTCTTATACATAGAAAGTCCCAAAAAATCTGCAACGAAACTGCTAAAGCTAACAAATGATTTCAGTAGAGTGGTGGAATACAAGATCAGTATGCAAAAATCAGTGGTGTTTTTATGCACTAGTAATGGACAATCTGAGGAAGAAATAAGGAAAAAAATTCCATTTAGTCGAGATTAAGAGAATCAAATATTTAGGAATAAACGTAAACAATAATGTAAAGCACTTGTATTCAAAAGACTATAATGCATTGCTAAAAGAAATTTTCAAAAAAGAGCTAAATAATTGGATGAATATTCCATGTTCATGTATTAGAAATCAAAATATCATTAAGATGTCAATCTACCCAAATTGATATATACATTCAATGCAATACTGATAAAAATTTCACCAACATATTTTAAATAAATGGAAATTATAATTACCAATTTATTTGGAAGGGTAAGGGAACTCAAGTAGCCAGAAACATCTTTTTTTTTTTTTAAAGATTTATTTATTTATTTATTTATCCCCCCCTTGCTGCTTGTGTTTTACTGTGTCCATTCGCTATGTGTTTCCTCCATGTCTGCTTATCTCCCCCTTGCTGCGAGGCCCCGCTGCATCAGCCCACCGTGCCGCGCAGCCGGCCTGCTCTCACAAGGAGGCCCCTGGAAGCGAACCCGGGGCCTCCCGCATGGTAAACGGGGGCTCTATCTATCAATTGAGCCACACCCACTTCCTGCTGTGAGGTCTTGTTGCATCAGCCCACAGCGCCGCACGGGCCGGCCAGCCTGCCCTCACAAGGAGGCCCCGGGAAGCGAACCCGGGGCCTCCCATATGGTAAACGGGAGCCCTATCTATTGAGCCACACCCGCTTCCCCCAGAAACATCTTAAAAAAGAAAAGCAAAGTTGGGGGACTCATTTCTGGTCTTTATATCATATTATCTAGCTAAAGTGGTAAAAACAGCATGGTACTGACATAAAGATGGACATATGGATAAATGGAACCAAACTGATGGCTCAGAAATAGACTCACATCTATGGTCAAGTGATTTTTGACAAGGCTGTCAAACCCACCCAGCTGAGACAGAACAGTTTATTCAACAAATGGTGCTGGGAGAACTGGATATCCATAGCCAAAAGAAAGAAAGAAGACCACTATCTGATACCTTATAAAAAATTAACTAAAAATTAATCAAAGATCTAAATATAAAAGCTACAACCAGAAAACTCCTAGAAGAAAATGTAGGAAAACATTGCAAGACTTGATGATAGGTGGTGGATTCTTTGTCCTTAAACTGAAAGCATGAAAAACGAAAGAAAACATGAATTAATGGGACCTCATCAAACTTAAAAGTTTTGTGATTCAAAAGAATTCATCAAGAACATGAATATGCAGCCCACTCAATGGGAAGAAATATTTGGAAATGATATATCCAATTATAGTTTGATTTCCACTCCACATAAATAGATTGTTTAACTCAACAATAAAAGATAAAGCAATCTAATTTTAAAAAGGGCAAAAGACTTGAATAGACTTTTCTCCAAAGAGGAAATACAAATGGCCAAAAAGCACAAGAAAAAAATTTCAATATCTCTAGGTATTAGGGAAATGCAAATCAAAATGACAATGAAATATCATCTTACATCACATAGAATGATCATTATTTTAAAAATCAGAAAAAAATTAGTGCTGGAGAGGATGTGAAAAAATAGGAACAGTACTTCACTGTTGGTAGAATTGTAAAATAATGCAGCCTCTGTGGAATACAGATTAGGGGCTCTTCAGGAAGCTAAATATAGAATTGCCATATGATCCAGCAATTCCCCTACTAAGAATATATCCTGAAGAACTGAAAACTGTGACACAAACAGATATTTATTTGCACACCAAAAGTCACAGATTCATTATTCACTATTGTTAAAAGATGGAAACAATAGAAGTGTCCATCAACCAATGAATGGATAAATAAAATGTGGTGTATACATATGATGCAATACTATGCTGTAGGAAGAATAAATGAAATTGGGGCTCATATGATAAGATGGATGAATCTCAAATACGTTACAGTAAGTGAAATAAACCAGACACAAAAGGACAAATAGTGCATGGTCTCACTAATAGTAACTAAATACAATGAATAAATGCATGGAGTTAAAACCTAGAGTATAAGTTATTAGGAGATAAGAGGAGGGCTGAGAAAGACTACTGATGCTTAGTATATGTAGAAGTTTTAATTAACTTGACTGTAAAAGTGTGGAAATGGATAGGGTTTATGGTAACACATTTTAGTGAGCAGAACTAATGTAACTGGTTTCTAATAGGGATTGTAGCTGAAAAGGGTAGTTTAGCGATGTAAATGTCAATTGAAGGAAAGCTAGAGAACAATCTAGGGACTGAATAACACAGTGAATCCAGAGATTGATGAGAATCGTGGGTAATAGTTCAAATGCAAAAATGTCCTTCTGTGAACTAGAAAGGATGTACATTACAATTCCATGGTGGTGGGAATGTGGAGAAACATGGGACAAATAAAATTAGTATAACCTGTGGGCTAGAGTTTATAGCAATACTGTAGTATTCTTGCATCAATGCCAAAAATATACTGTAATTATACTGTATAATTACTGTATAATTATTGGGGGGCAGGTATGGGAAATATGCCAAATGTACACTATGGGAAATAGTGGTAATAGTCTGATGATATTATCTCAAAATCTGTAACAAATGTTCCACAGTGGTGTGGTGTGTTGGTGAGGGGTAGTTATATGGGAATTCCACACATTTTCATGACTGTTTTGTAAGTTCACAATTTCTGTAAAAAAAAAAAATATATATATATATATATATTTTTTTTTTTAATAATAAAATAAAGGAGGGACAAAAAAATCATTTGGCTAGATGATGGGTTTGTTTCTGAGTGGTTTATTTTATTCCATTGTTCTATGTTCATGTCAGTACTTAACTATTTTTGGTTGGAGTAGCTGTGCAGTGGCTCTTGAAATCAGGAAATATGGTAGGTTTAATTGTGAAGCCCATGACAGACACATTTTTAAACTTAATCTGCCTTTCTATAGGAATTAACTCATGGAAATGGGATTTTTATAAAATGTTATACTTAGTTCAAGTGTAGCCCTACTGCATCAGCATTGGCCTCAATCCATAGTAAAAGTTCTTACAGAAGAAATTTGGATGCAGTTGGAGTAAGTTACAGGCGGAAGGTGGAAGGTACAGGCCAATGAAAACCAGAAAACCAGAGACAAGGGTAGAGACTACTATGTGACAGAAGGCAGGGATGTAAACCAAGAGACCCCAACAATTGTAGATACGCAACAACTAGATTGATTTAGGCTTTGGGGAGGCAGCATTGCCTTCCCCATGCCTTGATTTGGTACTTTCAACTTCTGAAACTATAGGGCAATATATTTTTGTTGTTTAATCCCAATCATTGTGAGGTAATCATAATAGCTGCCTGACAGAAATATAAACCAAAAAAAAAAAAAAAAATTTTGTTCTTCTTTTTCAACACGATCTTGCTATTTAAGAACCATTGAAATTCCATATATAATTAAGGAATGACTTTCCATTTCTTTAAAAAATCGATTAGCCATTGGCATTGTTTTCACTAGTGTCCAGGTCATGTAGCTGGCTAACATGCTTTGGGCTGTGTTTCATTTAAGGAGGGGAAGCCCAGGCTTTGGGTTCCCACAATCCACCCCCCACACAGCAGTTGGCATTGACCATAGGACACACATTGTAACCACATTTCACAGCAACTGTATAACACACAACAGATTAATAAGAGTCCACCAAAAAAGCTAGTAGACCTATGAAGACATGTCACCATGGCCAGGAAAGGGAATTAAACCAGCCAGATAGGGGGTCAATAGCTAATTTATCAAAGCGCTATATGTGCCCTTGCATATGATTTAAAGTTTGTGAAATATGATAGGATTGATCAGGAATATATACAAAAGGTCCATGATAATGGTTGGGAAAGAAATATAGCAAAGTATCTGATTTCATCCCTGCTGTAAAAGATTCTGCATCAGGCACCACAAAGTTGGCAACATAAATAGCATGCTGCATGCCCAAGTCCCTCAAAACACCCAGTAACTCTTCAATTAATTGCCAGTGGGGGGTGGTTTGGGGTATATCTCCTTCACTAGCCCAGGCAGCTTTGCATCCAGCAACTAACCAAAGTAGCAGTGATGCATTTTTTGCCTTTTTTGAGGTGGTATATAGACACTAGTTCAGAGAAGGAAGAGTAATAATAGAGGCTAATTTGCTCATCTCCACCCCAGATAGTACAACTCCTTCTGCTCTCATAGCCTTTGAAGCCGGTTAAACAGGGACTTTCTAGATTTTTGCCTGTATGTCTGTCCTAAACCACCCAACTTGGCAGTGGTATAATCTTTCATAGTCACATGCAATTTTTGCTCTGAGGTTTGGAATTGCTGGGCCCCAAGTGACTGGTCCTGTAATGCCTGCCATTTCTGTTTTATTATGAGATGTACCCTTGGGGGCTCCTCATTTTCTCCCACCTCCTTTTCCTCCTTTTTCTTATCTGAGGAGGTGTCCATAGGTTCCATACCTTAGGACCTGGACCTGAAGCAACCTGAGGCCTCTAGTATGACCATATCTGCATACTAAGGTTTCTAACTGATCATCACTTGGCTCACGTGACCAGATAAAGAATCTTTCATCTCTGCCTGTGCTAGGTGCAGATCTCTTTCTAGTTTTAATTCCTCTTCTAAGTCGTGAACAGAGGCTTTCACAACTTGTTTTGCCTTTGTAGCCACTCGCAGGGCTCCTAGCAAGGGCCATGCTAGGGCCCCACTATCTGGTGGTCTCCTCTTTTCTTAATTAAATGCAGCTGCTCTGCCACCTGCTGTAACACACCCAATATAACTACCAACATCTTCAGGGAGTTCCCATATTCTCTTGGGGACTCATCCAGAATGGAAGCCAATATGTAAATATTGGAATATATACATACTCTAGATATAGGTTTGCCTTCCCTATATGAATGATTTTTCCAAAACTACCTCCCATGTACTTAGCAAAAGCCTTATCCAACAGCATGTTATTCCACCCAGCATTACTTCTGATCACAGAATCCACTTCACATAAAATGATGTATAGGAATGGGCACATTCTCATGGTATTCACAGGTCTTACTATGTTCTCCATCATCCTGAAGCAGGTGGATTGATAGAACAATGGAATGGCCTTTTGAAGACTCTATTAACGCCCCAAAATAGGTGACAATACCTTGCAGATTTGGGGCAATGTTTTCCAGGAGGCTGTGTATGCTCTAAATCAGTTTCCACTCTAAGGTGCTCATGGTTTGAGGAATCAAGGGGGGGAATGGGAGTGGCACCACTCTCTATTACCCCAAGTGATCCACTAGGAAAATTTTGCTTCCTGTCCCTGTAACCTTAAGCTCTGCTGGTCTACAGTTCTTAAGTCTAAAAGGAGGAGTACTTCCACCAGGGAGCACAACAGCAATTACATTGAATTGGAAGTTAAGACTGCCACCTGGCCTCTTTGGGCTCCTTATGCCTCTCAATCAACTGACAAGAAGGAAATTACTGTACCAGCTGAGATGATTGAAACTATCTCGGGAAAATAAGGCTCTCCTACACAATGGAAGTAAAGAAGAGTTTTCTGGAATATAGGAGATCCCTTTTAGAATCCCTTAGTACTGCTATGTCCTATGATTGCAGTCAATGGAAAACTGCAACAAGTCAATCCAGGCAGAACAAACAATGGCCCAGAATTTTCGGGAATGAAAGTTTGGTTGATCCTACCAGGCAAAGAACCAAATATTTGCTGAGGGTAATGGGAACATGAAATGTGTAGTGGTTGAAGGTAGTGATAAATATGAACTATGACCATGTGACCAGTTACAAAAACGAGGACAGGTCAGTAATGTTCATGAATTTTTCTTCCTTGTTTTGTTGTGAATATGTTTGCACATACACATAAAATCATTATCATTTTCTTCTCTATCCTTTCCTCTTATCATATGACATAAATTGCATTAGTTTCATGTATATTTAAGGATGCCAAGTTTAAGAATGAATTTTACCCAAGGACTTGCACATTATTCTGGAGGGATTTTGTACATTTCTGGTTGTACACAGGGTAGTTTGTTATTGTTATGAGGAAAAAATATGTCTGTTATTGTTTTTATTTTGAGATTAAGTATGTTTAAGGCAATGTGCATGGCTGCCAAGTTAACAAGGTGTGGGCTGTGATGGTTAGCCTGATGTGTCCACTTGACCAGGTAAAAGTGCCCAGGTGTTTGGTCAAGGAAGGACTAGGGTAATTTTATTACAAGGGTATTTCATGAACTTTAATCACCAGTGAGTATTTTGCATATATGACTGATTATATCTACAATCAAATGAGGAGTTTGCCCTCACCAATGACTGACATCTCAAACAAGTAGTTGAAGGCCTTAAAAGGAGAAATGATTTCAGCATTCAGAGTGATAGAATTTCCCATCTCTACTACAGAAAGCCAGAATTCCTGGGGAACTCATCAGAAAACTTCATCGGAGTTCCTGACTTAAAATCTGCCCGACATATTTTGACTTCTGCATCTGCATGGTCATGTGAAGCAATTTTATAAAATCTCATATTACTTACAGGTAATTCCTGTCTGTTCTATTTCTCTTAACAACCTTGACTAATACATTATTAACGTTACTAATGTCATTAATGTTAGAAACATCACTGATTATGTATATTGTTATTTTTCCCTTATTTGTTGAATTAGTTATTAGATCTTAGTGTTGTTGGCAATTTTTCAGAATTTTCTAAATAGGGTCATATCATCTGCAATCAGGGAAAATTTTCCTTCTTCCTTTCCAGTTTTGATGTGTTTTATTTATTTTATTTTTGCCCAATTACTCTGGCTAGAAAGCACATGTCAATGTTGAATAATATTTGTGACAGTGATAATCCTTGTCTTGCCCTTGAATATTATGTTAACTGTGGGATGTTCATACATGATTATTATTTTTAGTTAATTTCCTAATGTTCCAAGATTTTTCAGTGTTTTTACAGAAAGAGTGCTGAATTTACCCCATTTTATTCCTGAATCTATTTAGGTGGTTAAGTTTTAATTTTTTTAATGATTTTTTATTTCATTTTATTAATGAGGTGCATTCCATTCATTTATCTTTTTATATTGATTCACTATTGAAGACTTGGAATAAATTTCACTTGAACAAGTTGTAAAATTCTTTTAACATGTTCTTGAATTTTGTTTGTTAGTTTTGTGAGAATTCATTTATAAATTTTCATATCATTGTGGTATCTTTATCTTGCTTCTGTAGCAGTGTGATGCTACTCAGTAGAGTAAGTTAGGAAATTGTTTTAGTATGGCAAAGGATTTCCAATGCAAAGTACCAGAAATGGGTTGGCTTTCATAAGGAGGATTTATTTGGGGCAAAAGTTTACAGTTCCAAGGCTGTGAAAAGTCCAAACTGAGGCACCATCAGAGATGCTTTCTAACCATAGTCAGCTGTGCATTTTGAAGGAAGATGGCCACGAATCTCTCCCAAGATATGAGCCCAGCTAAGGGCATCCAAGCATAGGGCTTATCTTTTTCCAGGACTCATTTACAGGTCTTGGCTGCTTCACCCTCTTTCTGAGTTCAGCTGCATGCTACCTGGCATATAGCAGGCCTATGCTCCTCTTGAGCTATTTCATGGACCCAGATTCTTGGGGCTTCATATTTAAGTGATTCTCTAGTTTTCTCACAAATGGCAGGATTAAATATGGCAGTTTCCTTCTCCTGTATCTCTCTGTCTCTCTCTACATTTCTGTATATATCAGACCTAGCAATGGGGAGGAGACTCAACCTGAGTCATAACTCACTGACAGTCCAATCAGTAGCCATAAAGTGATGTTATCAAGTTATCTATCAAAGGAACCTCAACCAAATTTAATGCAATCAAAAGGTATCCTACACAAAGGAATAGATTAATTTAAAAACAAACTCTTTCCTTTTTTGGGATTCATAAAATAATCTCAAACT
This sequence comes from Cabassous unicinctus, assembly GCA_029593785.1. Taxonomy (NCBI): domain Eukaryota; kingdom Metazoa; phylum Chordata; class Mammalia; order Cingulata; family Chlamyphoridae; genus Cabassous; species Cabassous unicinctus. Next base: position 12,656 of record JAQZBX010044666.1, read on the forward strand.
GCCACATAATTATTCCATTTGATTCAATTTTTTGGAGGATTTTTGGTTTTGGAATGTTGTTGCAATTCCCCAGCAACTCTCTCTGTGCTTGTGATATTCCTTGTTGGGATATTTTGATTCCTGATTTGATCTCTATCAGTAGAGGTTATCTATTTCTTTTTGAGTCAGTGCAGGTAGTTTTATTAATCTGCCAAAGGGCTGTCAATGCAAAGTATCAGAAATCTGTTGGCTTTTATAAAGGTTATTTATTTGGGGTAAAAGCTTACAGTCCCAAGACTGTGAAAGTCTAACTCAAGGTACCATAAGAGGTACATTTTCATGAAAGTCAGCTGCCATTTGATGAAGCAAGATGGCTGGCAATCTCTGCCTGGTCTCTCCTTCCTGGGATTTCTCTTCCTGTTAAGGTTCCATGGGAGACAGCTATCAGGCAAAGGGGTCATCTGTCTCCGGGGCTCTAGGATAAAAAATGACAGATCTTTCTCTCTTCCTGCCTGTCTTCTTGAATGAGCATCTGTTTATATCAGCCAAGCAAGGGGGCAGGGACTCAACCTGAGTTATGTCTCATTAAAGTAGCACAATCTGAAGCTCTATATTGCTTTTATCAAGTAAATTTAATCAGATGACTCTCAATAGAATCCAATATAGCAAAAGGTTGTCAAACTGAGAATTGATTCGTTTACAAACATATTCTTTCTCTTTTCAGGATTCATAAAAAATTGTTGATGTTATTGATCTTTACAAAGTAACAACTTTTGATTTCTTGATGTTTTCGATTTTGTTTTATTCTCTATTTCATTCATCTCCACTATAAACGTTTTATGTTCTTTAACTGCTTTCTTGGGTTTATTATGCTGTTCTGTTTCTTGTAGCTCAAGTTGTGAGGTTGCATCTCCTCTTTTAAATATTTCCCATTTTATTCCTTTAAGAATTCAGTGCTATAAATTATTCTCCCACCACTGCTTTTACTGCATCTCTAAGAATTGTTATGGTTTGTTTTTGTTCATTCATCTCAAGATATTTCCTAATTGCCTTTGTTATTTCTTCTTCTACCCACTGCTTGTTTAAGATTATACCTTTTAATTTTCATATATCACTGAATTTTCCAGTTATACCTCTGGTATTGCTATCTTACATCATTTCAATGTTGTCAGAGGAGATTTCTTGTATGATTTCAAATGGGTCATGTTTATTAAGTCTTCTTTTGTGACCTAGCTTATGGTCTATTTTGTAGAATGGCTCATGTGCACTAGAGAAGAATGTGAATTCTGATCTTGTTGATTGATGTGTTCTTCATATATCTCTTAGCTATAGATTGCTTATAATATTACTCTGGTCTTCCAATTTCTTATATACCTTCTATGTAAATATTCTTGTCATTATTAAATTTTGGTATTAATGTCTATTGATAGATCATGGAACCATCTATTTCTGCTTTCAAAAATGTCAAAATACATTTCATTATTTTGGGTTTCTGCTGTTTCAGTGCATATATACTTATAAATCTTATGTCTTCTTGTTGATGATACTTGATCCATATATAATTGTACTCTTTTGTCCTTTTTAATGGTTTTGGACTTCAAAACTATTTGATGTATTGAAATAGTTACTCTACCTTTCTTTTGGTTACTATTTTCATGGATTATTTTAATATTTTAAAGTTTTAACTATGGGGTTTAGACCCTGATATGCCAAATATATCACTGAATGTCAGGAACCTAACAAAAAAAATCAATGCAAAAAACACCTTTTACTCTCTCTTGAAATTTGCTCGGTGCTGGTTGATCTTCTCCTGAGAGTTTAGCTCTCCCATAAAGAAGCTCAACCTGAGGCAAACGTTTGATGTCTAACAGTTTTAGGTTACATGTCTTTATTCAAGTCTCACCCTGTTACTTCAATCAACTTATTGTTTCCTGGAGATTTAAAGAAAATAGTCTGGCCCTTGATTGTAGTGTTTCAAAGATTCTGTGGGTGAATAGACCCTCAAGTGCTTTATGCTGCCATCTTCATTGCCTGGAAACAATCATAATAATATTAAGAGCAATAAAATGATTTATGGATATAAATTGTATCCTCAGAACAAACATTAATAATATAATGCAATGAAGTATGTGTTTTTTAAAAATCCATCAGATAAATAAAATTTAATAGTAAATAATATATTAACTTAAAAAAGCCCAGGGAGAATTATCAGAATGTCTATATTATATTGTAGTATGAGAAAAAAACAATATAGCTTAAATATTAAGGCATTGTACTGGACCTTATAATGTTAATGCAATTCAACATTACTTGCTCACATGTCAGGAGGCAGGCAGTGCTAGAGATGTAACATTAATCAGATTTAGCTCCAACAAAAATGTATAGACTTCCTTGCTCTTATCTTTACTCATCTCATTCCTTATTTGTATCTTCACATCTGTCCTCATCTGAACCTTGAAATCCTTACCACCTTCCCATCCTTATCATCCACCCCAAGATTGCCCTACCCAGGGTATCATGTATATTTTAAGATTAACTGATGAAGCAAAAAAACTAATTGTCCAGACCCTTCTTAGAAATTTCATCCTGATTATTAGCTTTCTTTGTTTCAACCAGTATAAAAGCAGTGAGAAAAACCCTTAATAGGGATTCTAATTTGAGCTTGTACCTCACAGGTTTCCCAAATCAAGCCACTTTTCCTTCATAACCTAGATCAGTGTCTGTCAATTCTGTCATGCCAAGCAAATGAACCCAGTCGAGTAGCATACCTGCCTATCTTCAATATGACATGAAATGAAGATAACACATAAATCATCATTTTAATTTTAAGTTGCATAAACACTCCAATATAAGGCCTTGTAATTAATTCTATCATAAAGACAGAATTAAATGATGTCTATAAGAAATAGTTGAATAGTAAAAGGATGTCAAAGTGTATACCTGTAAATATACACACACAAATACAAATATGCATATTAGTACTATTAGAAAATTGAACCTTTGTATTCTAGAAATATGAGTGAGAGTATAAAATTACAATAGAGCCAAAATTCCTTAACAGAGCTTCAGATAACATCAAGAACTGAGAGAATTAAAAGCATAAATAGTATTTAAAAAAATAATGACACTGAATAGTTGTCTGGGATAAAGTTTTAATTTTGTTGAAAATTATGTCAATAAGACATGTCTCCTTTTGTTTCTTACTACTGATTTTCTGCCAACATATCTTACTATTAGAGATCATATATTTGAATCCCACCAATAAAGATTCAGCAAAAAAAGATGTCAAAAAAGTTTTGTAAATTATTCTTTCCTTGACTATTATATTATTTCAAAGTATACTCAATGACTGAAAAAATTGATTTCAATACTCCATCTACAGTTTTCAAGGGTGGACACACCCTATCAACATGGTATTGACATAGAACATCTTAAAACCAAAGTCACCTATCGTGAAATAAATTGATGCTAGCTTTTTAATCTGCAAATAAATATTTCTCATTAGCATTGGATTTTTCTTGAATTAAATAATTGTACATTGAAAAATTCATAAAATATGTAGTATATTGTTTTGAAATTCCTTTGATTCACACGAGCCTCTTGTCTACTAAAATTCTGCCATGTAAACAGTTTCCTTGTACCATTTGCTTCTTATTCTGCATACAAATAGATTTCATTATCATTAATTAATGAAAGACTAACAAGAATGGATTTCATCTAGTTGTACATAGAGATGGAAGCTTTGGACCATCAATAAAATTATAAAAACTTTACTCCTATTTATTTTAATATAAAATGGCATCATATTAATATAATAATATAAGTTGCATGAACCTTGTTGTGGCTAAATAAAACAATATATATACTGTGTTGACAAATTAGTTGATACTCCCTAACCTGACTTGAGAAACAGTTTTTCCTTCTGATGCCGCAAGAATGCCCATTCATCAACTGGTGCACACTCATATAAAGAATTTAGTTAGATTGCACCAGTCAATGCAAAATTCTTAAAATTGTGGGTTTTTCAATGTATTTTTTACCATTGGTCAAGGTGCATAATAGTTAATAAATAATATTAAATAAAAATTACAGAAAATTCAGCTGTGGTAAAATTATATAATCTTACATAGTATATATGTAAAAATAAAGAAGCTTTTTATGCACAAAGGAAAATATCTGGAAGAAAATACATCTAAAGAATAACATTTTTGAATGATTTCCATTTCTTTGAATTTCCTGGTTTAATAATTTTTTTATAATGAACACTGTTCAATCCTATGATAGTGTCACACTTAAATTATTTCATAGTGAAAAATATACTATTACATCCTTAGTCATTAATGATCTGGCCTTTAAGCCACTGATTAATTAAGCATTTCTCTAAAAATATCTACTCTTTTACCCAGTCATTAATTAGAACATCACAAAGGAATACCAAAAATGTTGCTCAACATTATGTGGCTTCTAAGGGGAAGGCAAATTTCTGTTACAAACCTGGCATAGCTGCAATTGTCCTTGAACTTTTATCCTTGGCATCATGTCAAGCAATCTGCCTTGGAAATTAGTCCCAGAGATGACCAAATATTGCATTATCCACAATCCTCAATATAAGAGGTGCTTTGACATTATGAGGGTGAAAAAAAAGGGATACTCTGCTCCGCTTGTGTTCACAGAATCTCCGTAGTATACATGCGAGACCTAATTTCCTGGTGAAATTTCTATTTGAGCAGGATCTGAACAAAACTTATCTTTCATTTATTTAACCTCAAAAAAATTTATGCACTAAAAATTTAACATAAGGTATATCAAAGGAAACAAATACTATATCACAGAAATATCAGGCTTCATAAATGGTTTACATATTTTTGTTGTGAAAAAAAATAGAAGTTGACAAATTTCTAAACAGATAATACTGGAAGAAGTTTTTCAACAACTTTGATTCATGGTAAGTATTAATCTCAAAGTTAGAGCATTTTAGTTTATCTAAAAAAATGAGGATATCATTAGAAGGATATGCATATACATATATATGACATGTAGACCTTACCTAGGTAATGCTAGGAATTATAGAATCAGAAATATAGAACTGAAATAATCAGAGTCATCAAGCAATGTACATATTTTGAAAATATAGTTTTTGGAAGAAATTTGATTAAATAATCTGTTAAAAATATATCTGAAAAGAATGCATGCTCTCGAATATTAATACACATAAGATTTTAATATCTGACCTGTCATGTTTAATAAATCATATTGGATAGAAAAGAACAGTAAATGATGCATTAAAACTCTCTATCATTGTTTTTAGGTACCTAGCATTGTTTTTTTGATTTGTTGAAATTAAATATAAACTTTGAGCTTCATCTCTGGACGCAATCAATCTTGGTAGAATCACTAGGACAACAATACTTAATGGTTGTGACTCTAGATAAATAACTTTTTGTGTTGTTTTTCTCATTTATAAGTGGGTACAAGACTAATATATATGGTATAATGTTTTCATCTTGACAAATATGCTAATGAAGCAAAATATTTATAACAATGCCATGTTCATTCTAATTATGCAATATATGTGCATATATATATATATATAATTCTCTATTATAAAATTTTGAAATATTTAATTTTACCTAATTTATAATTGGCATACAAAATAAGATATTTTTCAGACATATTTGGCTAACTACTTTTTATTATGAATTTCTAAAATAATTGAGCTGATTTTTAAAAATACCATATCATTCCTATAAAGAAAAATAATTTTAACTCATTCATAATTAGTGTCATTTTTTATTTCTCAACAGTTTACAACACCTGATTACTAGCATGAAAATAAGGAATAACACAAATGTTCCTGACTTCATTCTTATTGGCTTGACAGACTCTGAGGTGATCCAGCTTCTCCTTTTTATGTTATTTTTCCTGATATACCTGATTACCATGTTGGGAAATGCAGGAATGATACTGATAATTCGCCTGGATTGCCAGCTTCACACCCCCATGTACTTTTTCCTCAGTCACCTGTCGTTCCTTGACCTCAGCTACTCAACGGTCATCACACCTAAAACCTTAGAGAACTTACTGGCTTCCAACAAGGATATTTCATTCATGGGCTGCTTCACACAGATGTTTTTTTTTTTCCTCTTGTCTGTTACTGAATTTTTCCTTCTCTCCTCAATGGCTTATGACCGCTATGTAGCTATCTGCAATCCTCTTCACTATCCAATTGTTATGTCCAAGAGACTCTGCCATGCCCTCATCACTGGGTCCTACCTGATTAGTTTTATTGAGTCATTAGTTAACCTTCTTTTCATGAACAGATTGCATTTCTGTGACTCCAATGTAATCAATCACTTTTACTGTGACTTAACTCCAATTTTAACCCTGTCCTGCACTGACACTCGTGACATTGAAATCATGATAATGATTTGTGGTAGTTTAAATGTAATGGTGACTCTTAGCATAATCTCTGTGTCCTATGTATTTATTTTGTCTACTATCCTGAAAATTAATTCCTCTTCAGGAAAGCGCAAAGCCTTCTCTACTTGTGCATCCCACCTCCTGGGAGTCACAATCTATTATGGCACTACGTGTTTTGCTTATTTAAAACCAATAAAATCCTACTCTTTGGGAAAGAATCAAGTAGCCTCTGTCTTTTATACTATGGTGATCCCCATGCTGAATCCACTCATTTATAGTCTTAGGAACAAAGAGGTGAAAAATGCTGTCATTAGAATCATGCAGAAGAGAGAGATTTCCAAGAAATAGAAGTGATGGAAATGCTGAATATTTAAGTCTATCTTTTCTTTTTTTCTTTGAGTATTTACTTGATTTCTTTCTAAATAAAGTGCCATCCTTTGATTAGTTTGCATTTTGTTGAATCTTTCCCTATTAGGCCATGCGTTCTCTGGAACATATCCAAGAATATGTATTCAGAAATCTGCATAGTAATTGGAAGCCATGAAACATGATTTACTCCTGTGGTTTAAATATATTTGATTTTATGGGCTACTAATATGAATTAGAAAAAATGTTTTGTTAATCTGCAAATTGTGTTTTAAAAATTCCCATGCATATTCCAATTTCAGAGAATTTTATTATGAAGAGTTCTTTCAGAAATTTAGTCAATTTATTCTATACGGAAGAAATTTAGCATTTTCTTAAAGTGTAATTTTTTGGAGTAGAAAATCCAGGTTTAGATTCCAGATCTGTCAGATGTTTTGCTGTATATTCCTTAGTAAGTCACTGAAAGTTGAAATCTTGTTTCCTCAACTAAAGCAGACAAATAATTCTACATTCAGAGTTATTTTGAAGATCAAATCATATGAAAATTGGAAAGAATTTAATGTAATACTAAATTTTATATAAAATTTTGATTATGACCATCAGAATGCTCACCTACCTATAAAGTTTTTAATATGCCATAGCTTTTGTTATAAGAATTTTTGCTGGTGTTTTATAAATATTTTTGGCCAATCTTATTCATAAAGAAACAAAATGCAAAAGGAGGAAAAAAGAGCACATCAATATTTGATCTTTCAACAAATTATATATAGTGATAGAAATATATTATAAAGTGCATTAGAAAATTGAAGAAAATCTGGAAAATATTTTGAATTATTAAATAAAATAGTGTTATCCTAGTTATTTTTGAGAGCTTTGTTCCTGGTGTTCTAGGCTAAATTTCATATTAAATGTAACAAAACATTTCCATTATTCCAAATGAAAACCTTGTACATTTTAATGATTAACTAATATTTCCTTATAAAAGTACCTCTACATAATCCGGAGATGCAGTTTTAATTTCACTGATATTCAATATATATTTAAGAAAGTATGTTTTCTTCATGTTCCTATATTTGTTATTTTTATCTAAACTTAAGTAATTGTTGTTATATTTATTATTATATTTATTTTTACCTTCAAGTGATTTGTATTATTTTAATTTATATTTATGTTTTAACTGTAGAATTATATTTTTTCATTTTCTTAAATGATTTTTGAAATATTAATGTTCAACCTCTTTTATACAACTAAATTTTTTATGAATCTTACAAATTGATCACTGTTTATTAATTTATTCAAATAATTAAAATCTTTTATCTTTTACCTCCTGAATTGCTATAAAATTTTTAACTTATATGTAATATCAATATTATGTATTAATGTTTATTTTGCCCTGTACTCTATGTTGTCTAGAATCTATATTTATTACTATTTCTCTTTGTTTTGTTTCAATTATCTCTTTGATAAACATTTATTTGTTACTACTATACTTTTTATTTTATTCTCCCTTCTTATATATGCATTGTGTCTTTTCTTACACTTATAGGCCCTTGATATTTTCGGGGCTTTTCCCTGAGCTGTGCTGGGCTTTCTTTCATTTATACACATATCAATAACTTAGAAAATGTATCCTTTTGGTATTTTTTGGCAATTATGGTCAACAGTTTTTCTAACATTACAGACAGTAATAAGGTCAGGAATTGCTTAAGCCTTAATTAAACTCAGACTACCCTGTTCTCTTATAATATATTTTAGAAATCATTTATGATGTAATAGGGAGCAGTTGCAGCTCAGTGGTTGAGT
>JAQZBX010044667.1:0-21290 GCA_029593785.1 Cabassous unicinctus
CAAAAAGAACTAAGCTTAAACCACAGAAAAGGCAACTGGCAAAGTGAATGAGCAGTAAACTTTGGCTGTCTATCTGGCTGACAGTTTATGCTGCTTTAGGCTCATGAGTAAGTCAGCTGACCCTTATGAGCATTAGTCTTCTCATTTTCAAAAACAATATGGAAAAACCAGATAGTTTCTAAGATCCATTCCAGATTAGAAATCCCAGAGATGGGAAAACAACTTCCTTGGGTCTCTCTGGTACTAAATAGAAACCCCTTCCTCCCTTCTGTGTCAACCCCAGCAGAAGTGTCACATGAGTATGCTGTGTTCATGGAAGTTTGGCAGGGGAAGCTGTCATTCTGCAGGCAAGGGCTGTGCACATCAGTTATTCCAAGGCCTTCACATTCTGGGGTTTCTGTGAATCTATCATGTCCACTATTTTTCCTGTAATCTCAGAACCTAACATGAGAGTCCCTGAAGATTGGGCTATTCTCTGAATTGGGACCAGTGAATTTGGATGAAGAAAGTCACACTTGGACCCCCGATGTTAAAAGTCAGAAAAAGGAGGGGAGGAAAAAGAACACCTGGTAAAATGGACAGATAAAGTGTTTAGTCTAGACCAGAAGAAAGTAAAGTGGTCACCCCGCCCCCATTAATGGGTAACTCAGGAAGATGATAAATGAGGATCTGACCTCTGTTCTTGGCTGGTACACTCATAGGTTCCCAGAGTGAATAGTTTTAGGACAAGATGGATTTGAATGAGGAGATATGTTTTCACCTGGTCTTCCTGTGCCAGCAAAAGCATCCCTCAGTGGGGGATACCAGTGGGGCATCCCTTCCAATGCAAGAGCAAAAGCCAAAGGTATAGCTGGAGTTCTGTGGTCTTCCCCTGTATTTGTCCTTTAGAGGGTGGAGGGGAAGAACTGCTGAAAAAGGAAATATACCTGCAGTCTTTTTGTCTAAGAGGAAGCCTTCTTAATGCTGCCTCCCAAATAATAATGACTCGAGGGATTTGATCCCAGCTCTAGACCTTGGAGAGCAAGGGTTGCCTCCTGAGAGGCACTTAAGCAGGTGTCCTTCTCTAGCTCAGCATGGGTTCTCCAGGGCCAACTCCTCCTCTGTATCATTCTTGTTTCAGTGAGTTGCATCATACAAGAGGAGCTACAGTGTAGCCAAAAAAAAATTTTTTTATTAGAGGAAATTCATATAACATAAAACTAGCCATTTAAAAGTTAACAATTTAGTGGCATTTAGTACATTCACAATGCTGTACATCTCCTCTATCTAGGTCCCCAATACTGCATTACCCTGAAAATAAACCCTCTACCCAATAAGGATTTACTCCCTATCCCCTCCTACACCCGGCCCTTAGCAATCACCAATCTGCATTCTGTCTCCATGGATTTAAGTATTTTGGTTATTTCATATAAATGGCATCATACAGTATGTGAACTTTTGTGCCTGTTTTTTTTTTTACTGAACATAATTTTTTGAAGGTCATACAAGTTGTAGCATGTAGCAATACTTTATTACTTTTTATGGATGAATAATATTTCATTGTATGCATATACTAAAATTTTTAAATTCATTCATCTGTTGATTTATACTTGGGGTTTTTTGGCTATTGTGTATGGTGCTGCTATGAACATGCATGTACTTTTAATTGTTTGAGTACCCATTTGCAATTCTTTTGATTTTATATCTAAAAGTGCTACTGCTGGGTCATATGACAATTCTCCATTTAACTTTTTGAGGAATCATCAAACTGTTTTCCACAGCACTGAACCATTTTAAACTCTAATCAGAAATGTATGAGGGTTCTACTGTATCCATATACTTGTCAGCACTTACTCTTTTCCATTTTTGGATTATAGCCATCTTTGTAGGTTTGAAGGGATATTTTATTGTGGTTTTAATTTGCATTTGTCTGATGATTAATGAGATTGCTCATATTTTCACGTGCTTGTTAACAAATTACATACCTTCTTTGAAGAAATGACTATTGTACTCCTTCAACTATTTTTGAAAATTGTGTTGTTTGCCATTTTTTTTGTTGAGTTGTAAGAGTTTTTTTATATTGTGGATATTAGATCTTTATCCCATATATGGTTTGAAACTATTTTCTCCCATTCTGCAGCCTTACTTCTCACTTTGTTCATAGTTCCTTTGATACGAAAAGTTTTGAATTTTAATGAAGTCCAATTTATCTCTTTTTCTTTTGTTTGCTTTTGATTTTGGTATAATATCTAAGAATCCATTTCCAAATTTAAGGTTATGAATATTTACAACTATGTTTCATTTTAAGAATTTTATAGTTTTAGCTCTTACATTTAGGTCATTGATTCATTTTGAGTTAATTTTTTTTGTATATTGTGTGTGGCCAATAATTTTTAAAGAAAAAATAAAAAGTTCTAAAGTTCCCTACCTCTAAAGCTTACAACAATCTTCATTACCCCTCCCTCCCTCCCTTTATTTTTTTTCTGTGTCTCCCTTTCTTTCTTTCTGTTTTGCTATATTTTAAATCTTATTTATAGTGGGTAGAGACTCACACAATAACTGAGAGAATATTGAATTATCATGGCAAGCTCCACCACATTCTCTAATGGAGCAGCAACAGTCCCCCAAATGCAGGGGCAATGACTGGCGAAGGAGGAAGATCCATTGATGAGCTCTTGATATTGAGGACTATGCTTAGCTTAGTGTTGTAGGGTGCCTAAGAGTTGCCTCCTGAGAGCCTCTAGTTGCTCAAATGTGGCCTCTATCTAAGCCAAACTCAGCATATAAATGTACTACCTTCCCCCCCAGTGTGGGGACATGACTCCCGGGGATGAGCCTCCCTGGCACCAAGGGATTACTACCAAGCACCAACTAGTAATGTAACTGGAAAAACACCTTGAATAAAAGGAGGAAAAGGTAGAGACAAATGGGTTTATATGGCTAAGAGACTTCAAAGTGAGTTGGGATGTCATCCCAGAGGTAATATTTATGCACATCTCAGCAAGAACTCATAGACTGCCAAAGTGGATACTACCCCATATAGTGGGGCTCCTGAGGGCTCTGGAGACACCCAGGTCCTATGGTCAGGGCAGATAGCTCTGGAGTTTGATGCCTTGCCAGTGGACCCTAGTTTGGAGCTTGTGCTTCTGAAAGTCACAGAGTTGGACTCAATTATGGCTTCCCTACACATGGCTTATCTGTCCCTTCTTTTTAAACATATACTTGGTGCTGGAGTTTGTAGATATACATTCAAGAAACTGCAGTATTTGGGCTGTCCATGTGCCAGCTGGGCCTGGAACCTCAGCAGAGTTGCAACACCTACTCTCCAGTTCATTGGACTCACACAGGACATCTAACAAGGAGGTGAGGACTGATAATCACCATACCAAGGAAATGAGAGAGCCAAAAACTGGAAGCAAGAGAGTCCCATCCATCCATTGGCTGTATGGGATCAACGTCTCCTCTCAATTAGTGGTGGAGTGGACATCATCATCCCAGAATCCTCAGGATTGGGGAATGAACTATGGACTAGAGTGGACTTACTGGTATTCTGCTATAGACATAGTGTGATTCTAGCATTGGAAGAAATTACAACATTGACGTGGAGGCTGTGACGACTGAAAGCTATAGTGGCAGGGATATGGAAAAATATTTGTAATACGGGGGTGTTTTCAGGACTTGGGAATCATCCTGAATGACATTGCAACAACAAATATAAATCATTTTAAATCATCACATAACATGCAGTACTGTGTGGGAGAGAGTGTAGACTACAATGTGAACTATGGCCCATGCTCTGTGACAAAGCCCCAAGATGCATTTATCAATTGCAATGAATGTGCCACACTAATGAAGGATATTTATGTGGGAGTGTTTGTGAGGTTTGGGGAGTAGGGTATGTGGGAATCCCTATACTTTTTGTGTAAAATTTATGTCATGTAAGTATCTTTTAAAAATATATATTATTAAAAAATCATACTTATGACTATAAAAATGGCATAAAGATAAAAGTTAAACAAGATACAAAAAGGAAAACAGATTTTTTCTGCCATCATACAATTATTTTATTTAATGAAATTAAAATCCAAATAGATTAAATATCAAACATATATGAAGTAATCCTACAACTCAAAAATAAAAAGATAAACAACCTATCTAAAAATTGGGCAATTTTCATTTCTTGATTATAAACTATGTTGCAGTGAGAATTATCATACATTTATCTAATTTATTGGCTAAGTCATACTATAATTCTGAATAATAATAGAGATAGCAGGTAAACTTGGGGTGCTTCTGTATATAGTGGTAATGGCTCAAAAAGTTATTTTATATATGTGTGTGTGTGTGTGTTTGTGTGTGTGGGTCTATATATACACATACAAGGCTGCCGATGCAAAGAAACAGGAATGGGCTGGCTTTTATGACGGGGATTTATTAGTTATAAAAGATTACAGTTCTGAAGTTCTGAAGCTGTGAAATGTTCAAATCAAGGCACCATTAGAGATGCGTTCTCACCAAAGTCAGCTACTGCTGAACCTAGCGTCCTGCCTCGTGCAGATCAGGCAAGATGTCAGGTCTTCTGGCCACTCTCTACTTTCTTGCTGAATTCAGCTGTGGCCGATCAGTCATCTCTCCCTGGGCCTCAGCTCCTTGGGCCTCTTGGGACTCCTTTACTTGGGCTCAGCTGTGGGTGAAACTGTAGTCCTATTTCTCATATAGCCAGATCAAATATGGCAGTTCCATTTATCTCTGTGTATCTGTCTCTCTTTGTCTTTGTTTATATCAGACCCAGTAAAAGGGCTGAAACTCAGCCTGAGTCATGCCTTACTGATATAGTTCAATGAAAAGACTGTCACACCCACAGGAATAGATTGGTTCAAAAACATATTCTTTCCTTATTGGGCTCCATAAAAGACCTTAAACTATCAGCACTTGAATAGATATTTCTCCAAAGAAGATAAACAAATGATCAAAAAGCACATGAAAAGATGCTTAACATCACTAGTTATTAGGGATATGCAAATCAAAACCACAAGATGCCATTTCACAACCATTAGAATGACTGTTATTAAAAAACAAAAAATAGGTAAGTGGATGTAGTTCAACCCCTTGGGCACCCGCCTACCACATGGGAGGTCCTGGGTTTGGGTCCTGGTGCCTCCTGAAAGAAGATGAGCAAATGCTGCCTCCCTGCTGCAATGAGCTAGATACCACCTCCCACCAAAACAAGCTAGATGTTGCCTCCTGCCCTGACAAACCACAAGCCAGCAGACACTGAAGCCCGTGGGAAGTGGATGTGGCTCAGACCATTGGGCACTCACCTCTCATGTGGGAAGTTCTGGTTTGTTCCCGGTGCCTCCTGGAAAAGGCGAGCAATGTGACAGGCAGACAGATGAGAGAACCACCTGGGGGAGGGGGTAATAAATAAAAAAATTAATAAAGTAAATAAAATAAATATTTAAATTAAAAAAACAGAAAATAAAAAGTGTTGGAGAGGATGCAGAGAAATAGGAACACATTCACTTTTGGTAGGTATGTAAAATGGTGTAGCTGATGTAGGAGACAGTTTGGTGGTTTCTCAAAAAGTGAAGTATAGAATTTAAATACGACTTGGCAATCCCACTTCTCAGTATATACCAAGAGGAACTGAAAGCAGAGACTTGAACTGATATTTGCATGCTGATGTTCATAGCAGCATGATTCACAATTGCCAAAAGATGGAAGTAACCCAAGTGTCCATCAGCCTATGAATAGATAAATAAAATGTGTTACATATATACAAGGTAATATTTTCAGCTGTAAAATGGAATGAAATTCTAAAATATGCGATAGCATTGCAGTGAAATAAGCCAGACACAAAAGGACAAAAATGTTATGAAATCACTGATTTAAAATAATTAGAATAAGCAAACACATAGTCAGAATCTAGAATGAGGGTAGGAGTAGAGAATGGGAATTTAATTATTAATTGTTACAGACTATTTGTGGTGATGAAAATGTTTTGGTAATGGATGGTGGTGATGGTAGCACACATTGTGAATGTAATTAACAACAAAGATTTATATATTTGAATGTGGCTAAAAGGGGAAATTTTAGGTTGTGTGTATATATATATATATGTAAATATATTACTAGAATAAAAATAAAGAAAAAGAAGTCTACAACACAAACAGTGAACTATATTGTAAATGAGGGGACTATTGTTAATAGTACAATTATAAAAATGTTCTTTCATGAATTGTAACAAATGTACCACACTAATGCAAGGTGTTAGTAATAGGGTGGTATAAGGGAAATCTATATTTTATGTAGGATTTTTTCTGTAAATCTACAGCTTCTCTAAGTAAAAAAAGAAAACTAACATATATGGAAGTATCCATCATTCAGCTTCAACAATTATCATACTCACTGGCTGTTACTCAGCATTGACTTCACGGAGCCGGGAAATTTCATCTGCACGTTTCATGTGCAGCCATGGATCTACAATGTAGGAAAGTTTTAATACTGAAAGGGTAAGAGAAGGATAGGTACTGGAGAACAGTTATCAGTCTTTGCTGTGGATGAAGGTTGATTGATGGTTGAGTGAACAATTCCTTAGGAGATAGCAAAGTAAAATTATAGAAGGAACCTGGGCCTTTCACTCTGGACCACACACCAATCTCTGGACTTAAGATAAAAATAATCTTTTATTTTTCCTGATTTACTGTATTTTGAAATCTCTTCTATAACAACTTAACTGTTACCTGTCTAATAGAGAATTCCTGTACTCAGATTGCCTCCAAATTCTCATTCCCCCAAATAAGGTTGTAATAAACATTTTCATAGATGTTTATGCAACTTCATGATAACTTTATGGGAACTCTACCGAGGTAAACAAATTTCTTGGTCAGAGTGCATGTGTTTATCTCATTTGATTAAGTACTCCTACATGGTAGTAGTTGTACCAGTTCTCACTGCTACTATAAGTACTTGTGGATTTCTCTATCACTAAATACCTACCATCTAAAATTTGGAAGACTATCAGGTGTGAAGTGACATTTCTTTGCTGTTTTAACTCATATTTGCTTAAGTAATGATGAATTTGAACTTTTCTTCATATATATATATTTTTTCCATTTTAACATTTTTTTACTCCTTTTAATATATTTTGTTTTTATTGTTTGTAATATCTCTTCAGTTTTTACAAACACTTAATTATTTGGTAACTCCAAGTACCTTAAATCTTTACCATATTTATTACACAAAGAAAAATGTCAGAATAAGAAACAGGTAGTTTATTCCAGCTTGTGTGTGCATTGGCAACTAGTAGCCATTAAGTAAGTAGCTTGGGTTTCCAACTCTACATCTCTAAGGACACTTGTCATCTGTCAAAGCAATACTCTTGCATTTTCTCAGAAGACTCGGTATATATCAAATATTAGAGGTGAAGAACTAAGGTTTGTTTCTTTCCACTTTCCCTGTTATGAACATGAGTTTAATTCAAAACAGACCACCCATCTCACAAACTACCAGTAAGGACAGTAATCTGCACTATACCAGGCTTATGCACCAGGGCACAGGTAGCTATCACATAAGTTTACATATCATAAATTCCACAAGTTGTGCCCTCAAAGAGGATGTCAGCATTGCCCTGAGATACAAATTTTTTTGTTTTTTTCTTTTGTTTTCTTTTTAGATACAGGTTTTTGAAATGCAAAATACAAAATTCATTTTCCTGGACTCAATCCAAGCAATTTGGTCACAACTTATTCTTATGATAAAGTCACTCTGCTCTTCTGCATGAATCGCAGCCCACTTATTTCTTCATTTCTTCATTTTTGAAAGGTCACTATCCAGTCTCACATGAAACTTTTTGGGAAGGAAAGAGGAATTACTCCATTTAAATAAAAGGTCATATATAGTATCTTACCCTCAGCTTTCTCTCCGTGTCATTTCTGGTTCTTCTCATTTCAGGAAGGGCTTCAATGATAGCCATTCTTGTCCAAACCATGCTTTCTGCTGATTTGGGAAAGTACTTTAAAACTCCATGACACAAGTAGCCAAAAATATCTGACAAGTCAGGATTGGCTATGAGTTTACTTTTTCTCCAACAACTCAACTTCTCACCTTGTGCTAATATTTAGACTTTCACTCATTCTTTCTTTTTTTTTTAATATATTTTTTATTTATTTTTAAAAGATACTTAGATTACATAAATTTTTACATAAACAAATACGAGGGATTCCCATATGCCCCACTCCCCACACCTCCCACACCCTCCCACATAAACATCCTTCATTAGTGTGGCACTTTCATTGCAATTGATGAGCTTCTTCATATATTCTTTAGTCATTTGTGTTTCCTCTTCTATACATTAACTCTTCATAGACTTTGCCTGTTTTTCCTATTATTTTTTTCCCTCTTTGTTGTTTAGCAGAAGTTCCTTGTATATTCTAGGATTAATCTTTTTTTAGATATCAACACTGCAAATAGTTTCCATTCTGTTTTAAAAAGTATCTTTGTACATAATGTTCTGCATTGACTATATATTCAATATTGATAAATACAAATTCATTATTTTTCTGTTTGCCTTTTCAATTAGCTTTTGAAGTTTGGTCTAAGAAGTCTTTTCCCAAGATAATGCACAAAGATATTTTATATTTTCTTCTATTAACTTTATAGTTTTAGCTTTGAAATTGAGACCTATATATACATGTGGTGATGGTGGTCAGTAGGGATCCAATGTGATTTCTTCATATGATGAGTCAGTTTTCCCAGCAACACCTACTGTACAACCTACACATTTTCCATTGATTTGGTGTCAACTTTATCTTATGTAAGTTTCCTGCATTTACATGAGTCTCTATTCTGTTCTGCTGGTTTCCTCTTAGAACCTAGGAGAACAAGTATCTGCCCCTTTCATTCTATCTTTTTAAGAGATTGGCTTGGCTATTCATTAACCTTTATTCTTCCATATAAATATTAGACTAAGTTTATTGAGATCTTTAAAATACCCAACAGGAATTTTGATGGGTTTTGCATTAAGTTACAGATTAAAATGAGAAAAGAACTGAAATATTTACAATAGTCAATCCCCCCATCCCAAAGAATCAACTCTCTCTATTTTAATTCAAATCAACTTAACTGTCCTTTATTAGACTTAGAAAGTTTTCCTCCCTGGAGATCTTATGTATGCTACATTAGGTTAATACTGTTGATTATATTTTCTAGTTGGTTATTGTTGTGGTAGAGATGTGCTGTTGATTTTGGTAATTTGATTTTGTAACTGTAACTCTTGCTAAGCTCTCATTTTAGTTCAAATAGTTCTGTTGTGTTTTCTAGGTAGATAATAATAGCATCAGGAAATAATGAGGCAACAGCCTTAGTGCCTCTCAGATTTCTCTATGAATGATGACATTTGCTGTAGGATTTGATATATAACCATTCTCAAGTTAAAAATATTGCCTTCTATTCCTCATTTGCTAAGAGTTTAAAAATAATTATTGAGTATTATCAAATGCTTTTGGAGCATAGATTAAAGTAATATGATTTATCTCCTTTAGCTGAACTGCTGTGATAGATTTTCTTATACTGAATTGTTTTTGCATTTCCAGGATAAACCCTACATGATTGTCTTGCATTATTTTCTTAATACAAAGTTGGAACAGTTAACTAATATTTTATTTATAATTTTTGTGTCTATATTGGTAAGTGAAATGGCCTTATCATTTTCTTTTCCTGTATCTCGCTTATCTGGTTTTGAAATCAAGATTATTGTGGCTTCAGAAAAAGAGACTGCCAGCTGTTTTTTGTTTGTTTGTTTTTTCTGTTTTCTGGAATAAGCCTGTATAGCAAAGGAAATAGCTGGGGTTTTTTGTAAGTTTGCTTGAACTCACTGAATAACAATGTATGTTGGTAATTTTTCAAAAAGGGGTGCCTTCAATTGTATTTCTATTTCTTATATGCTTATTAGTCTACAAAATTGTCTTTTTGCACTGATGTTGGTATTTAAAATTTTCTTAGTATTTATCCATTTAATTTAGGGTTTAAATTTTTAACATAGTTTATTTCATATATGCTTTATTGTTTTTAAATTTAGGGTTTATTTTATATTTAATTTTTTTGCATTTTAATAGTTTTTGATCACTTTTGCCAAATGTCTACTTTATTAACCTTTCCCCCAATACACTCTGTATGTGGGAAGAAAGAAAAGGTTATAGACTCTCATATATGGACTCCGTATCCCAAAGAGTTCTTTTTACTTCTACCAGCAGCTCTCTTAAATTTCTAGTCTTCTTTGCAAACAAACTTATTGGAGTTTTGGTGGTCAGTATCTTCAGGATCGATTCTTTTATCAAATTCTGAATGTGGTGTCTGGCAGCACCTTGGTGCTGTGTTTAGAATATTATCTAAAGATATTCTCTTAATGTTCTTACCTTTGGGGATTTAGTTGAAATTCTAAGGCAACAGAAAGTTTCATTTTATATTGTTATATAAATATATCAGTCTAAAAACAAATTTGAATTATATAATATACAAAAATAAATGTCTTGATTATTTCTCTAGCATGGATCTCTTTCTAAAGCTGAAGATTGCTTCAGCTTTATAGATTGCTTTATAGAATAGAAGTACGTTATTTAATGAGTTCATTAGAGGTAGACATTTAGGTTGTCACATTTTTTGCAATACCAAATAATGCTGCAATAAATACCTTTGCAAATTAATTTTTGTCTTGTTTCAGTATTTCTACAAAATGGACCCAGAGGGGTAGAATTCATGCTTCAACAGGTACGCATATTTAAAAAAAATTATCATTTAAAATTACCTTCCAAAAATATACTTTTTATTTGGTTTCAGTTCTTTTGAGCTTTCACTTAATCAGGGTGTAAAAATAAAATTTGTAGGGAAAAAATGCCAAACACTTCTGTGGCATTTGAAAGGAACTTCAGAGGACGTTGCTTCTTTTTATGACCGATATAGTGAGTTTAGCTTGTTAAACAGCAGCTCTTCTGGGAGTAGATCCCAAAAACAATAATCAGAAATATAAACAATAGTTCTTGGATTGAATACAATTCTGATTTGTAACTTGTACTTCCAGGATGAGGAAATATCTTCCCAGGGGTAACTGAGCTGTTAGAGCCTCTGGCACTCTACTTAGCATCCACCCAAGGAACATGGCCCCATTTACACTACAGGATCTGGGAAGAGGGGTTCTCCAAGATATTTGAGGACTTGAGTGAAGAAAAGACAATGGGGAAATGAAAGGAGAGGAGAGTGCCTAGCTGGCTCCTTTTGAACATTATAGTGACAGAAATAAATGTTTGCAGTGATACCAGTGGTGAGAACTCTGTGAACTGGTGACAAGTTAAACACCTTTTTCTTTCTAAGGCTCATCAGCCCACCTTAGAAAAACATTCATCAAAGCCCAGATATCCCATTTCTATGAAGCACAAGTCAGGGAAATATAACTGATACTTTTCCTGATCTTTGGTCTCTGCCATATTCATGTCTAAGCATTTCCACTGCTGCTCTTGGTTTTAGATGGTTGACTAGAGCATAGAATGTGTGATAGAACACAGTGAGGTAATAGTTCAGTAAGTGTAAGTGAATTGAATTGAGTTACAATGGATTGGTTTGATTGAATTGAATTGATGGAGGTTAGGAGCTGCACATGCTGGCCAGTACAGAAGCTATTAGCGGCAAGTGGCTATTGAGTACTGGAAATGTGCCTAGTACCTACTGAGGAACTGAATTTTAAATTTTATTAATTTTAACTTAGTTAAATTAAAAATTTAAAACTGATCCCAGTTATTGGAAAACATTTAAGTGTGTTTGAAATAGTGGTTCTCAAACAGGAGCAATATTTCACCCCCAGGGGAATTTGGCAATGTGTGGAAACAATTTTGTTTGGCATGCCTGGAATGGGGAAAGGGTGCTACTGGCACCTAGTGGGTAGAGGACTGGGTTGCTTCTAAACATCCAACAATGCACAAGACAGCCCCCAACAACAGACTTATCTGACACAAATGTCAATACTGCTGATGTTGAGAAACCTAGGTTTGGAGCAATTGGGTATGCAAATCTACCTTTTCAAATAAAAATTTTATGAAAACTAAATATAGATCAAGTGTTTCCAGTGAAAAAAATTAGTATATGAATTGAGATGTGCTGTAAATTTCAAATACACACTGGATTTCAAGGACTTGGTATGAAAAAAAAAAGTAAAATATCACAGTTTCAAAATATTGATTATATATTAGTTTCCTAGAGCTGTCATAAAAAGTTACCACAAGCCTGGTGGCTTAAAACAACAGAAATTTATTCTCTCACTGTTCTGGAGTTTAGAAATCTGAAATGAAGTTGCTTCCAAAAGAAGCTCTAGAAAAGAATATATTCCTTGCCTCTTTCAACTTCTGGTGCCACTGGGTTTCTTGGCTTGTGACTGCATCTGTCTTTCCTTTGTCTTCACATAGTTTTCTCTTCTCTGTGTGTTTAATCTCCCTCTGCTTCTCTCTTTTTATCTTTATTTTAAAAGGTGCTTTAGATTACATAAATGTTACATCAAAAATATAAGGGATTCCCATATACCTCACCTTGTCCCCCTCCCAAAATTTCCCACATTGACACCATCTTTCATTAGTATGATACATATGTTACATTTGATGAACACATACTAAAGCATTGTTACTAATCATGGTCTATAGCTTACATTACGGTTTACACTTTGTACCACACAATTTATTGGGTTTTGAAAAATATATAACAGCTTATATTTGTCACTGCAATATCATGCATAACAATTCCAATGTCCTAAAAATCACCCATGTGACAATTATTTTACCTTCTCCCTACCCTCATAACCTCAGGTGACCACTGTCTTTATATCAATGTTACAAGTTCTTCCATTATTAGAATAATAATATCTACTTTAGTCCGTAGTTGCATTCCCCCCTTATGTGTGTTCATTCCTCAATCTTGGGGATTTTGGATAGTGCCCACTCTGCTTTCAGTTGAGGGAGGGCTTAGATCACATGGGACAGATGTATGGAGCTGTCTTGCTTTCAGTTGTAGACACTCTCTATTTTGAGGGATGGGTGTTGTCCATCATCATCCTTTTGTTAATTGTGCTGGGTGAATCCAATGAACTGGAGAATTGGAGCTGGCTGCAGTCTGTTGAGATTCAGGGCTCAACTGGCATATGAATAGACTGAAGAGTTGTCTCTTGGATATATATTTAATTGGTGCAGTGCTAATTGTATGTACAAGCAAATTAGGCAGAAGAACCATGTGTAGGAAAATTATAATGAGTCCAACTCTGGTACATTGAGGAGATCAGTTATATATTCCAAGGTATGTTCCACTTATAGGGAGCCAATTTCCTGGGGTTGTCTGCCTTGCCTATAGTGTCTAGATGTCTCTAGAGCCCATCATTTATTATTCTAATACCCCTGCTTGAAGCACTGTTTACTGTGGCAGTCAGTGAGATCTTCCTGATACATGCATAAGTGTAACCTCTAGAATGACCTCCTGACTCACTTTGAAATCTCTTAGTCCTAAAAATGCACTTGTATTTAATATTTCTCTTTTTCGGTCAAGGTCTTTTTCCAAATGCATTGCTAGTTGGTGTTTGGTAATAATCCCTTGGGGCCAGGGAGGCTTATCACAGGGAGTCATGTCCCACACTGGGGGGAAGGTAGTGAGTTTATATGCTGAGTTTGGCCTAGACAGAGGCCACATTCAAGCAACAAGGAGGCTTTCTGGAGGTAACTATTAGGCAATATATAATACTAGGCTAAGTTTCAATTTCACAAGAACAATGTGTATAAGTACTAGCATCAATATTAAGGGCCTAACATATTGGTCTGTCCTCCTCTAGACACTAACCAGATACTCTATTGATTATTGTCACTCCTTCAGAGCATGAAGCAGGACTCCCCAGGTTGAGAATTCAAGATTCTGTCAGTAATTCTGTGGGTCTCCACCTACTGTCTGCTTCTCTCTTTTAAAGGCACTTGTGACAGCATTAGTGGCCTCCTGGATAATTCATGGTAATAGTCTCCCCTCAAGACCTTACCTTAATTCCCACATAATATAATATTACTCTTTTACCAAATAAAATAATATTCCCAGGTTCTAGAGCTTAGGACATGACAGATGTCTTTGGGAGGGACATTTTTTAACCCATCATGGGTTGCACATTGAAATGGTAATATTTTTATTTTATTAAGATAAGTAAAATATATTGATAAAGTGAATTTCACTCATTTCATTTTACTGTTTTTAGTGTGGCTACAAAATTTAAAAATACATGTGTTTCACATTATATGTCTATATCACTTGTTTAAATCAAAGAATATAAATTGGTTCCCAAAGCTCATCAGAGGCTTCCTTTCAGACACAAATATTCCTATGCCAGCTTAGAATCATAGCAGGCTTTTTATTTTCCTTATACCTTTTGACCATGTAATTTGGATTAATGCATGGGAATATTTGCTCTTTGTGTCAGTTCCCACTTTTCACACCATTCCTTGGTCTAAAATTTCTGAAGTGAGGCAATAACCCATGCAAGACACAATAGGACCACCACAGTAAAATAAGACTCTTTAGTGAATGAGCAAAGGACACTAAAGTTCTCTCCCTGTTACCATGTTGCT
Source organism: Cabassous unicinctus (assembly GCA_029593785.1). NCBI lineage: Eukaryota > Metazoa > Chordata > Mammalia > Cingulata > Chlamyphoridae > Cabassous > Cabassous unicinctus. The sequence goes on from JAQZBX010044667.1 coordinate 14,613, forward strand.
CCTCCTATCAGGAGTGCCAAGGAAAGCCAATGGCCTTTATTCAAACATCAAGGAAAAGGGACACACGAAATCTTTTCAATGTAGCTGGGCTGGTAAGATGGGTGTAGCTGGCTTGAGAGACCCTTAGCTGAAGGAATCAAGAGCACCTACAGAGGGTTGGGTCTAAAGGAAATAAATAATGGAGAATACTCCTTTAAGTAAGCTCAGTCCCGGGTTCTAAAGGAAAGGTTAAAATAAGTTTCTGAAGTTTCCTCATAATCTAGATCATCTCACAAAGTTAGGAGATTAGATTCAAATTTGTTTAGATGCTCTAGCACAGTGTTCTCAACTTGGGGTGATTTTGTCTCCCAGGGGACATTTGGCAATGTCAGGAGACATTTTCAGTTGTCACAACTAGAGGTAAGGGTACTACTAGCTTCTAGCGGACAGAGGCCACAAATGATACTGAACATCCTACAATGTACAATCAGCCCCTCCACCCCAAGAAAGAATTATGTAGCTCAAACACATCAAGAGTGCTGAAGTTGAGAAACCCTGCTATAGCAGAAATAAAGCACGCTCATTTGTCTTTTGCGTCCCTTACTCATTGTATTCCTTGGGAACCAAGCAAATCTTTTCTGAGACTTTGATTGAAATGTAAGTAAGGAATAATATGAGAGAGTACTATAAAGCTCAGCTATATCCAGCAGAACTTCTATATTATACACACATCATGAGTATCCAACTTAGAACTGGATTCTGTGAGATAGTGAAGTGGCTACCAATCCCTTCCAGCAATGGGGCATATATATCATTCACTGAATAATTATATCTGTGGTGACCTAAACTTATTATTAATTGGAAATGATCTGAAAATGTATCTGTTTTTCACTTATTACAACAGCATTGATACACTGGAAAAATAATCCTCTATATGTTAATCATTGGTTCATTGTGCATTGTGCAAGAATTCAGATATGTCATTGAAAAACATTAGACTTGTTAGTATAATGAATATGATGGTTTTCTTCTCATTTAAGAGGATTTGGATCAACCTTGATGCCATGACTCAGGAATAGAAAAGTGCAAAAAAAAGGTAAATTCAACAGGAAGTGGGAATTGGAAATGGCTCAAGTGGTTCGGCTCCCATTTACCATATGGGAGTCCCCGGGTTCATTTCCTGGGGCCTCCTGCTGAAGGCAAGCCAGCCCGCATGGGTGAGCTGACAGGCCATGCGGCACGGTGAGCTGGCACAGCAAGATGATGCAACAAATGGAGACAAGCAGACACAGAAAAATGCAGAGCAGATGAACACAGTGAGCACAAGAAGCAAGCAGGGGATAAATAAATAAATAAATAAATAAATAAATAAATAAATAAAATCTTAAAAAAAAATAGGAAGTGTGGGAAGTAGAGAATTTTTTTTATTACAAATATTATCTTCAGGTTCGTAGCCAAGAATAAGGGCAGTCATCTCACAATTGTAATGGTAAATGACACAAGAGCAAAGGAAACAGCCTTAGCAGAAGTGAGGTGTTGAGTATGAGTTGATGATTCCAATTATGCCATCACCACAGGCCAGAAGGCCAAGATTACTTACTCATGTGTCAGATGGCTACCATGTTAGGAAATGGTCTGAATTCATTCTGCCACTTTTCCCTGTGACCCACAAGTAAACCCTTTGCTCAGGACTAGGTGTGTTAGGCTGCTGCCTAGGATGGATGATAAATGTTGGCTGACTTCCTTCTCAGGAGTGCCTGGAGGTAAAACACATCCTCTAGCAGAAAGTGACTTGCTGGCACATTCCTTAACCTTTTGCCCTGAAAATAGGCAAACATTCACTGGAGAATTTTGGGCTAAAGAATGCATATTTTATGGCACTTGGATCAACCCTACGGCTATATCTGTTCCCAGTAGGGAGAGATTGGGGACCCTTGCCTACAGCACTCAAGAGAGGGGTGCATGTAGAAGATCTTCATGCATTAGCCTCAGATGAGACCTGCTGGTCACTGAGGGACTGATGCCCACTAGTGAAGTTGACCTTGCTTTGTCACTTCTCTATTTAAGTTAATGTTAGTCCACCCAGTGCCTGTTTAAGTCATGCTTTTTTGGTGAGTCCAACACCTGCAAAAAATAGAGTGGGTTGGGACACTAGTAATCCTGTTCTTGGTGGCAGGCATTGCTAACCTCTTTGCTAGCCTCCATGTGGTGAGACCCCTCCCGTGGAGATCATAATAGCTATTGATCTTTATGATCAATAGCTATGTAGTATTCATTCTTTAAGCCATGGCCTATGACCTCTCCTTTCTCTCCTGCAACAAATTTTCCCCCAATAAGGCTATTATTATCACTGCACTAAGCTCCACTGTATTTGACTCCTTATTCCTACCCTTTTCTTTTACAACTGTATCGCCCTTGCTGTCTTTATGATTGGCTCAGCTGAGGATAGGAGCAAGGCCTCCTTCATCTGCTAACCCCAATGGTTGTGATAAATTCTATAATACAAGACAGATTTAGTTTGTACCTCAGCCCCTGTGTTGGATACATTTGTGTGAACCCTAGCTAATACACACTACCAGCCATTTTTGCATGTGACCAGGCCAAATCTTTGTAGTACTGCTTCATAACACTTTTTGAATGTCATAATTTATAGCTTGATAACTCTGGCAATCATACAATAAAAAGATAACCCTTTAACTATTAAGACCTGTAAGAATGCTAGAAATTTCATCATTTTTGTCTCTTGTTCCTTGATACAGATGGTCTAGGGAGGTAAGGCAATGTCAATACCATATTGCATTTTCCTGATTGGTGCTGAGATTTAATTTTTTAATCCACAGACTCTGGTATGCAAAAATATGACTTTACTTTTTGTAGCTGTTATGGTTTGAAGCTGTATGATCCTAAGAGAAATATGTCCTTAAATCTAATCCATTGCTGTGGGTGTTAACCCATTATGAGTAGGGCCTTTTAATAAGGTTACTTAAGTCGAGGTGCAGCTTACCTCAATTAGGAAGAGTCTTAATCCTATGACTAAAGTCCTTTATAAGTGGAATGAAATTCAGACAGAGGGAGAGAAATCAACAGGAGCAAGATGCTGAACATCAATGAACCCAGAAGAGAAGGGAGATTCCAGGAGACACTGCCATGTGCCTTGCCATGTGACAAGCTCTTTAAGTTTGCTAAAGCTGCTGGGAGCAATGGACCATAAATGAATTGGCTTTTACAATTGGGATTTGTTAGGGGAAAATCTTACAATTTTGAGGCTGTGAAAATGTCCAAGTCAAGGCATCATCAGATATGTCAAAGAAAAATGGTGGCTGATCTCTGCTTTCTCCCCTAGGCTCACTTTCTCCTAAGCTTAGCTGTGGGTGATTAGGTATAGTTTGTATCTTCCAGGTGACTCCTATCTTCTGTTTTGGCTGCTCTGCTGATTCCAGACTCTCTCTTTCTCTCTCAACCTCTTGGTGTTTCTCTGTCTTTCTGTAGCTGTAGGCAATCTTGGAGTTCTTTCAAACATGGCAGGGAAAATGGCACTTGAATTTTTCTGTGTGTATCCATTTATATAAGACTCCAGCAAGAGGGTGGAGACCTAACCTGTGTCATACTTCACTGATGTAGTACAATCAGAGGTTCTAAATTGTCTAATCAGAGTGATCTAATCAAAAGTTACCTTACCTGAATCTAATGCAATCAAAGAGTCCCACTCCCACAGGAATGGATTAGCTCAAAGAACATGATCTTTTCTGGGATTCACGAAACTTCAAACTATCACACAAGCTATGAACCAAAGATCAGCAACAACCAGGCCCAGAATGCCACAGTCTTGGGGAAGAAAGCATTGCCTTGATTTGGACTTTTTCCCAGTCTCAAACTCTGAGCAAATAAATTCCAATTGTCCTTCCTGACCACTTCATGGTATTTGCTTGAGTAGACCAGAAAGCTAAAACAATGGCTGATATTAATATCTTCAAATATTTCATTCATGTCTGATGTATAAATTTAATCTAGTCATTTAATTATGATTTCAAATGAAGTTCAGTGAATTCTCAGCCATTTAAGATTTAATGATTATACACATTCAATATTTCCCCTTCTTGTCTCTTATCAGGGACCAATGTTATGTGCTGGTGGCTGACACCAAAGTCACTGTGGTATTGGTGATTAGGGACTCCTATTCCTCAACAGTAGCCTGCCTTAGTCCTATGCTGGCCTCCTGCTCCACATGTAACACGTCCTCATGTGTGGCCCTCTCTCTCCCCAAGGCATCATCACATAGATTATCTTCATCCAGTTGTGGGCAAGACTGTCCACACATAGTGCTGTCTCTAACTTTTGAAAAATCTGGGACCAGTGATAATTACAAGTTGTGTACAGTTGGTTTGCTGTTGTGAAATGCAACCGGTGTTCTAAAGAAATAAAATGGTAGGCTTGAGTTAGTTACCATATGTGGTGGTGTGAAGTATTTTGTGGACCCTAGAAATCCTGTTCTTAAAGCCAATCCATTCCTGTGCATGTAAACCTATTGTACATGGGAGCTTTAGATTGAATGATTTCAGTTAAGGGCCTTTGATTAGATTGCATGACCTAGGGTGGATCTTAATTCTCTTGCAGGAGTCCTTTATAAATGGAAGAATAAAAAGGCACACACAGAACAAAGCTACAGAGACAGAGAGGAACCCAGAAGCTGAGAGAGAAGATGCTGGAAACCAGAAGCTGAAATCAATGGAACACAGAGGCTGAGAGGAAGCCACTTTAGCCAGAAGCTGAAAGCAAAGAGTCTACAGGAGAGGCGGGAGTCTGCCTGACACCACCATATGCCTGCTCACACACAGCTTCAGCTAGGGGAGAAAGCATCTCCGATGATACCTTGATTTGGACACTTTCATGGCTGACAAATATGAGCTCATAAATTAATAAATCCCCATTGTAAAAGCCAACCTATTTGTGGTGTATTGCATTGGCAACCTTTAGGAAACTAAAACACCAACCTAAGGAATTATGTAAAAGCCAGAAGGCCTTTATGGCTGTGTTAATAGAAACCTTTATCTCTTGCAGCCTAAGGGTAGACCCTGAAAATTAGTTCCAGGATCTGATAGTGAGACTAGATGAATTACAAAGAAGACTGAATCCCTACTCAGCAAATCTCTGCTAAATTCAGGGTCTTAATAAGTGGGACTGTAAGACTTGAGATAGGGTCATTTGGGTACATATGCTTGAGGACCTTGACTCTCTTAACCCATCAGATCCTGTGAAAGTGGCCCACTCACCATTGCTAGTTAATACCATATGTCTTGATTTGCCAGAACTGCTATCACAAATACAAGAGACTGGTTTTGGCCTACACATCAGGAATTTATTGCCTCATGGTTTTGAGTCTAGAACAAGTCCAAATTCAAGGTGTCAGCAAGGTAATGCTTTCTCCCCAAAGTCTGTAGTGTTCTGGTGGTGGCTGTTGGCAGTCCTTGGGGTTGCTTGGTTTTTCTCTGCCTCCTATCACATGCTTGTGTCTATTCTTTTCTGCTCTTCCAGTTTCCCTGTTTCTAACCTCTGTCTCTTCTCCAGGGCTTTCTCTTTATTAGGCCTCTAGTAATCTGGATTAAGACATACTCTCATTCAGTTGGGCCAAACCTTCACTAAAAGTAACATCTTTAAGAGGTTCTATTTACAATGGGTTTACCCCACAAGGACATGGATTGAGATGGAAAACATGTTTAAATTGGTATACATAATCCAACCACTGACAGCAGCATTTCTTTGATTGGAGACCATGTAGAAGCTTTACCTGAGGTGGGTGCCTTGTGAGATGTTACTTTCCCTCTCTCCCAACCCTCAAGTCTTGTAGTTTTCTTTTCTATTGAAATATAAAATACATAAGTAAAGTGAGGAAAGTACACTCATCTGCTTGATGAGTTTTGATATTTGTATATACCTGTGTGTCTATCACTCAAACCAAGATACCAAACACTTCATAAGCTTAGAAAATTCCCTCATCTCACTTCCTACTTAAATTTTCCATTCCTCATAAGTAACCATTTCCTGAATTATTTCATCAATGATTACTTTTGCCTGTCCTTGAACTTAATATCACTTACATTAAATAATTTGTACTATGTATCCATTTCATCTACCTTCTTATACAACCCCATGTCTATGAGATTCACACATATCGCTGTATTACTAGTTTTGTTCCTTTTAATTACTGTGTAATATTCTATTGTATGAGTATATACAATTTATTTTTCCATTTTTCTTTTGGTGGACATTTGGACTAGTTAAGGTGTTTGGCTAAAGTGAATAAAGCTGTCATGAACATTCTAGTAATACCTTTAAGTGGATATGTATATACACCAATTGTTTTTTGGTGGATACTTAGGAATGTAATTCTTGTTTCCTAAGTGAGATGTATGGCTTAAATTTAGAAAATACTAACAAACAGTTTTCCAAAATAGTTGAAGTCATTTAATCTCCCTCCAGGAATGTATGAGAGTTCCAATTGCTCTATCTCTTCGCTCTTTTTTTTTAAATTAAAATTCTAACAAACATGTAGTTTTCTTTGAGGCTTCCACTTAGAGTACCTTTTTTAATTTTAGTTTTTTAAATATATTTTAATTTCTTTTAAAAGATACTTTTTTTTTTTTTCATCTTGAGCACCTATTGTATTGAATCTATTTATGTACCACACAAAGTTACTGAGCA